>JAODAL010050876.1:0-27081 GCA_025379985.1 Phyllomedusa bahiana | reverse complement strand
GCATGATAATGAAGGTTTCTAACAAAAATCAGCCAGTGTAAATATAAAATATATAAAAATGTGATAAATTGCAGCAATTGTTACAACACTGTACAAATATCAAGTGAGCAAAAAAATTACTTCCACGATGCCTATTATAATGACTCCTTACTGGCAGTTCTTCAATGTATAGTACAAAACAGCTATTTAAGTAGTGGTAGATAATGTCTGACAGCTGCTGGAAAGGCTATTAAAATTGCGAGGTATACAATGCCAGCTGAGACGATTCACAATAAAATAATAAGACTACTGTTCTAAAAAAGTCCACAGCTTAGAGATCTCATCTAATAGAAGGCAATTAAAGAACTTCATCAGGTATACTGGCTGTTTGTTTACTTAGGGACAAACAATCTCATTAAAGGTGACTTAATTACTTAACAGAATCCATATGAGTAAAATGCCACATTTCATAAATAATAATACAGTGACCCTATTATCCAATGTCAAAGGACTCTAAAAACAGTACAAGAAAGTTAATTGACTTAAAGCCAGCGAGCTGTTAGAAAGGCTTATAATTAGATTTTGATGTACATAATGGAAACAAAATATACACATAGTAGTGAGATGATTCTAGAATGACTGCTTTATTAGTCTGAGTATTAATATTACATATTGGTATTTACATGATGACATTTACTTTTGGAAAAAGCTGTGAGATTAGAGGTGAGCTAATTTCTTTAAACAAACTTAAACACATTAAGGTTAAATCCCTATAAAATAAACTTTCCATATCTACAATATATAAGGAATAAGTCTGACAACATAAAGCGATAAAAAGACAACATTAGAACTTGTTACGTTTATGTAAAACATAGGTTTAAGGTCAACATTGAGCAATAGAGAAAGAACTTCTGCCATCAAACATGGCCAACCAACCTAACACCATGAAAAGATACAGTGCAAAAATACAAGCTGTCCTTGGTAATTCTACTTTGAATATTACAATGATCAACCTCTCATCCTCCAGTTTCTTACCCCTTTCATTTCTTCTCTTTCTTACTTTTTGTTATAAATTTGTGATCAATACTTTAATAATTTGGAATATACTGGAAAAATATGTTTACATTTGTTGCTTGCTTTGCAACTTCATGTATATGTTTAGGGAAGCAAATAACTAGCAGCACATATATCACAATTCTAATTTAACGAGTCACATAACTATTCAAAACAAAAATAATAAGATGTGTTGAAATTGAAAAAAAGTAACTCAAACTCTGCCCCTCTAATGACAGAAGCTACTTCATTCCCCACTAGTATTTATATGTACCGCTACAGCGATGACATCATATCACAATGTGTAATAATAGCAACCGAACACTGGCTACGGTAGTGACTTGTTGACCCTATTGACATCATTGCTGAGGACAGACACAGTTACAGTGAAGTTTAGGGACAACACTTCATGTTTGTTACATGGTTGAAAAAGAAAAAAAAATGGCCGCTTTGTGTGTAATATAAATAAAAGTAAAGGATGGATAATTACAGACAGCTTTCTTGACCACTTAATGACTTGGCTGTTTAATCCCGCTCATGACCAGGCACATTTTATTTTTTTTATAGCATATGCAGTTGGAAAAGCTATAATGCCTTCTCATGCTTGGTTATTTGTTTTTGTCACGGTCAGCAGTAGTGGATCCACTGGACCACCGCAAGCGATGGCGTAAGTCACACCAGGGAGCGGATTCTATGTAGGTCCCGATTTTCACCAGAGTCCGCCTCAAACCGGGATGGACTTGCTGCGGCAGGATTCTCCCAGGTCGCTTCCACTGACGTGACTTGCTTGCGATGGCAGCCAAGGGTGAGCGTGGTACAGAATCGTGAACTGTAGACGTAGTCGGGGACAGGCGGTAAGGTCAGGACAGGTGGCAGAGGTTCAATGTCGAGGGACAGAAGCAAGACGGTACGGTACACAGGAAACACGGCAAGACAAGGAACGCTTTCTCAATAGGCTAATAGAGCACTAAAGATCCAGAAACCATGTCACGAAGGGGCAGGCTTAAATAGGGGCAGCAATCGGCAATACCCGATTACTGGTGCACTGGCCCTTTAAATTTAACAGAGCCAGCGCATGCGCCCCCTAGAAGGCCGGGACGCCCACGCCAGGAGACAGGAGCTTCTGCAGGAGTGTGGCCAGTTAAGTAAGCAGGGACCTGGCTGGCTGAGCGAGCGCGCCCGCTGCCAGACCTGCGGGTGGCGGCGCCGCTCACCCGAGGGGCACGGGTGCGACTGCGACCCGGGACGATGGTCGCAGGGGCATCTGTGACAGTTTTATTTGTATTTAATTTTTACATTACAAAATTTCAACAAAAATAAATGTTTTTCAAGGTTTTTTTTATGTAGCAAAAACTACCACTAACAAGTTCGAAATTGAATTCTTTTCTCTGTTACAATTGCTTTTTTAATCTAGGTGATATACAGTTTCAGCTCATTTTAGGTCCTAAGTACAGGGCTTAGAATTGTTATATAGGCAGTGTTTTTTAGTCTTTGAGTTAAATTTTATTAACTGCTGTATATACAGTGGTAAAAAAGGAAGGGACTGTGAAATATCATCCTCTGGAGAGTAAGACTATCAGGTCAGTCCTATAGCTGAATGAAGCTACAGACTCATTCCTGTAGAGCAGTGGTCTTCAAACTGCGGCCCTCCAGCTGTTGGGAAACTACAGTTTCCCAACAGCTGGAGGGCCGTAGTTTGAAGACCACAGCTTTAGAGTCACTTGTGGACTGCCCAAAAGTTTATAGAGTGTAGGTAGTCCACTTGTGGATAAAACCTAGCTTTGTATTCTATATCTTTGAAATCATGTCCTCTTGTTAACTTTGCATTATTGATGAGACTGGCGGACATGTCTCGTCACAAGCTAAACAAAAAGGTAAGAATTTATGGGTAGTGAAAGTAGCACGGAACTTAAAGAAGAATATTTTATTAAAATGCTTGCAATCTTCTTCCTTTGCATTTCTTGAAATTATACATAAAGTGGCCAACCCTTTTAAGATGCAATCCATTATCTTTAAACATAGTTTAGTTAGAATTTATGAGGAAACGGAGAACTGTTCTATTTTTTTTTTATATCCTTAATAATCGTTGACACATGAGTCAAAACTCAGAATCAGAATAAGAATTCTGCAGCACAATGGGCCAACACAGTAAGTCCAATGTAATCAATACTCTTTACTTATTCATAGTGTACGCTTAAATCTACAAGTAAATATCGATTCTGTCAAGTATATACTTAAAGTGCAACAAATACATTAATGTATGAATTAATATATGTAAATGAGCATTCCTATATATATATATATATATATATATATATAATATATATATATATATATATATATAATATATACATTATGTGTGTGCGTGTGTATGTATGAAAACATTTCTGTACATTAATATTAGACAAGACTGTCTTCTTTCCAATATGATATAAAGCAATCAGCATGCTTGTGAAATGATATGCATATCGATACTTACATAAATATCTGCACCATAAAATCCATCCTGATAAACAACACTGTAAATACAAACACAGAAAGAATGCTCAAATCAGATAAGATAACACACAGCCAACTAAGCCTTTAAATGAGATTTTGCTGTAATAACTCTTTCCTCTTTGTGTGTTTACACATGATAAAACAGTGTGCATATTCACATGTTCATTCCAGCATTGCATGCTCTAGTTAATGTTGAATTTGGCCTAGATAATTCTGATATGTTAAGGGTAGATTCTGAGCAGACTGCAGAAAAGCCAAGTGTGTTATAGACGTTTTCAGGATTTAATGAAGCACAACATTGGGGGCAGACTTCAGTGTATGTTTAATTGTATACCTTTATGTAAATCACATTGGCTTTAAATATTAGGTGATAGAAAGTGTATTACTGCTTTATAGAAGAAATACAATTCAAGAAAAAGAGCACACAATCACCTCCACAAACAATTAGTTTCTACATCATTTCCCTCTACAAATATATTGTATTAATTTTTACACATTGGCAACCATTTATAATTCATAGATCAGATTTTTATATATTAAAAGACAAAATTATGTTATTGTTTAAAGAAAATTGTGGTTTCTGTTACCATAATACAAATTTTGGTTAAGGACACTATATTGCAGTTGACATAAAAAATGAATTTACATGATAAGCTGAACAAGTTTAAGCGTGGTGAACCAGGATTCTCTTTTTAGTGTCCTTGAATGCAAAGAATATTCCTTATCCCCTCTAACTGGCAGTTATGCCTTGATCCTTAGATACAGGAGCTGCATTAAGAGCTGAGATGCCTGTTGGTAACCTGGTACCAAAAGGAGTACAGTAGTCCTGCCAGGGTCCCTATCCAGTATTGTTTTATTTTTTTTCTTAAGAAAGGGGTCCGCTGATATGATGCAAGATGAGCAGGGGCTAAATTACTTATAGCAGGTATAGGTTCCTACACAAACCTTTGGGCCTCATTTATCAAAAGTTTCTGACTGTAAAATTGTCTTTGCTACCCAAAGAAACCTATCAGAGCTCAGCTTTCATTTTCCCAAAGCAGTGTAAGAAATGAAAGATTGGCTCTGATTGGTTCATATGGGCACCAAAGACCATTTTACTGTTAGGCTAGGTTCACACGGCTTAACTGCGGGGCGTAATTTTGCCCCGCAATTACGCCGTGTGGACGGGGGCGGGGCGGGAGAGGGGGAATGAGCGGGGGGCCGGCACTTCGCCGGCCCATAGACAATCACTGCTAGCGGCGCGTATACGCCGCTAGAAAGTGACGTGTCCCCGCCGGGCGGGGAGAGGAGACATAATCCATAGTTCTCTATGAAAACTGTGAATTACCGTAATGAATGGGCCATTTTCGGCCTGTAATTGGCGCACTTCGGTGCCTAATTACGGACCGAAATACAGCCCATTTTAAGCCGTGTGAACCTAGCCTTAGTTTTGACAAATATAGGGCCCGTTTTTTTGTTTTTTTTAAAGAAAAGCCACAAAAAAATGTATAAAAATGCATGCAGTTTTTGAGGCATTTTTTTCCTGCCAAAGAAAAGGACATGAAAAAAACTGCATGTGAAGGAAGATTTTAGCAGGTTTTTTTTGTTTTTTTTTACAGGTCTTGTATGTCAATTGTCATAACCTGCACACTTTCATTAAGTCTGTACATTTCTAATTGATTTTTTTTAGCTATATTATAAAGCTAGCATTTGATTTTTTTTTCTAATTCTGTACTAGGACAACATGCTAAAAGATCTGGTGTTGTGTGACCTAGTGAGCACTAATGAAATTCAGCACACTTATGGTTTCTGATTCTAGTCACAATCATTTTATCACAGTATTTCTTCTAAGACAGAGCCCCAGGATACATAAATAGTCTGCTATTGCCAAAGATATGCTCTGTGCTTGGGTTTAGCTCATAAAGTTATCAAATTCATATTATTAAAATGAACTTATAAATCCACATCTTCCACAATAACCATTTTCACACTGCTAAACTACAGCAGAGCTGAATTTGTTATTTCCATGTTTTATGCATAAACTGAGTATATGTGAATGTTCTTGCTTCATGCAAAAACCACAAAGGGCCTCATTTACCAGAACAATCTGACTTTAAAATTGTGTTTGTTGCCCACAGCAACCAATCAGAGCTCGGCTTTCCTTTTTTAACCCCTTACCAACATTTGACATACATTTACATCGTAATGTTGGTGAGGAGCTATGTTCTCTATACACAACAGGTTCCAGCTGCTAATTACAGCTGACACCCGCTGATATCAGCTGTGATCAGAGACGGTTCTTTTCCCATCAGTTTAATCTCTTAGACTCTGCGGCAATTATGGGCTCAACATTTTATGGAATAAGGAATGGTGCTGTGCATCGTTCCTCCTCAAAGATGTGATTGTGGAGTATGGTTCTCATGGCAGCTTGAAGCCTAATGAAGGCTTTTGTAGCTGCCATGTTGCAACACCTATTACATCCGGCCATAGGGGGAGTGCAAGTGTAAAAAAAATAGGTTTAATATTATAAAAATAACTTCAAACACCCCCTTTTGCTATTTTACAAAAGTTACACATAATTAGATTTGCTACATCTGTAAAAGTCAGATCTATGAAAATATAACTTTTTTTGGCGTTCATTGTTCCAAAAATATTGAAATAGAAATTATCTATTTATCTATTATCTAAAGTCACATGTATGGTCCCAAAATGGTACCAATAAAATTTTAAACTTCAGCCTGCAAAAACGAGACCTCGCTCAGTTTCATAGGTGGAAAAACAAAAAAAAATTGGTTGCAAAAAACGAAGCTGCAGAAAATAGAAAATGTTTTTATTTTTTAAAAAGTACTAGGACATAGTAAAAACTCTACATATTTGGTAGAATCAAAATTATACTGTCCTTGAAAATACAGGTAACATTTTATTCATACTGAACAGCAAACTCCATAAAATGAAGCCCCGCAAAAATGGCACAATAACATATTTTTCACACCTGATTTAGAATTTTTTTGGTTTTCCTGAGGGTTTTGGGATCAATGGCATCATAAAAAAGTAAATCTTGTCCCACAAAAAAGCAAGTCCTCATATGACTATTTAGAGGGTAAAATAAAAAAGTTATAGTTCTTGGAAAGTGGGGAGGAAAAACAAACATGTTAGGGAAAAAATAGGCTGTGACAGAAGAGGTTAAAATGTTCTGGTTGCTATAAACAACAAAGATACAAGAAAAACTGAATAGAAAAATCTGTTTTAAAACCTAACTTTTAATATAGATCCTTAAAAATGGTTAGGAACACACAAAACTAACATACAAAAAGACAGAAACGACTTATACAGACAAAACATATATTGGGGACAAGTGAGAATAGAGGACAGGTCCTAGTATGTCCCTGATTTTCCTATCTATTCCCTAACCTGTATCAGGATTATCGCCCCAATAGAGGGCGGTCCCGTCCGGATCCTAGCCCTCAAATACTGTTGACCCTTACTCTATATTGACAAGGAAAGTCCCAACATGTTTCGATGTCCCTGGATTACATCGCTTCAGGGGACGGTAAGGGAAAGTCTCAAAGACAGAAAGAGCAAAAGAGCATATATGTATTAACGTCAACAGTAGAAATTACATACGCCTATATAGCCGACGTATAATTTTATGATGTTAAATATCCACCTGTTTGTCTGGACGCTGGCCTGAACCACCAGAGGCACAGCAGTTTTCTGGACGAAAGTTATCTACATGGTATATAGCTGCTGAAGCTATGTATAAGGTCTAGGTGACCAAGGACACCTTTTCCAACCACTGACGGCAGTCAGGGCTTTCAAATGGGGTGCGGTATTATCCTAAGAGAGACTGTGTCCTGGGGTATGGTCGCTCCCAAGTAGTTACACAGCATACTGTGGGTGCACATTTATGAGACATGCATACATAGTCACACAGTATCCCACCCCTAATATTTTGTTAGTGTCCCAGTTATAAGTGGCATCACAATAGTAATATTGTCATACCCAGGGTGTCCCGAGTCACACATCAGACACCCATCAGAGGTTATAAGGTTAAGCAGGCCTATGAAGAGTCCAAAGGCTCGCATGTAGCCGTCACCCCCAATGGAACCTTACAAACGGGTGTAAAGGACCCACCAGGTCACCATAACCATCACCCCCAATGGAATCCCATAACCTGTTCGGATGGGTACAAGTCCTTAGCCGGGGGTCCCAAAGAAGGCAGGTCTGTGTCCAGATTAGCGCTTTCCTAGCTCGCGTGTCCGCTCCATAGCACGTGTGTACCGGCGTGTGTTTGCCGGCCGCGCTCTATAACGGCCGCAGTAACTTCCGGTATCTCGTCATGACGTCACCGGAAGTGACGCGACGGACACTTGGTCTCGTGTTACACGGGACCTGCTGTTAACTATTGATTTACAGCAATGAGAAACAAGAAGTTTAATGGCAGAGACATAAGACGGGCGAAACAAATCTCCACAGCCATGATGATGGTCAGTTATAAACTTGCAGAGGGGATAAGTATCTTCCCCATAGGTAGGCAGATAACAAGGGCAGTCCCTGTACGCTAAGGTCCCACACTAGGTGAGACACAAGGGCCCAGGGCATCGATGGTATAGGCCGTATATAGATATCCCCAGTCACCAATCCCCCCTAAATCAAGGTATGTATAGGGCCAAGCAGTGGTGGCTACATATAGCACTATATTATGTTGTTGGCGAACTGAAAGTTCAGTGCCCACACTTTCATTTTAGGGAACAGTGTGTCTGCACTGAGATAGTATATATCCGCACCTCCACATGGAGTCCCCATATTAGGGGGAGTTGGGGGATGGTCCTGAAGAATAGCATAAAAGGACAAGGATCAGAAGTTTAAAAAGAGATAACCATATTATAGATACTCCACTACTATATTCAAGTGGTGGAGCAGTGGAGTGCAAGCCACCCAATAGGAATTCTATGGACGAGTTAAATAACATACTGCCTTATAGAAAGCAGCAGAAGTAATCTTTCATTGAGGCCAAAATGCGAGTATGGTCTTTAATCTAAAGATCCTTTCCAGCCTTTGTACTGCGTGCCCTCATATATCAGGGTTCCATGGACCTTCTGTAAAATTGGGAGGGCATTATCAGAATCGTGAATTTCAGACATTTGGGGCACTCCATTCCTCCGATCCCACATACTTGGCTAGCAAGAGTGCGGTATATTCCCTAATTGGCCCAATTTGAAGACCATAACTCCGATTGTTTTACAACTCCGAAAGGTCATGTCTAGATAACCCCTTTGTTTTAAAAATTAAGAATGTTGTGGATTGAAGTCCCTATCAGGATGTTGCTATGGCAAACTTTGCTCCTTCTAGTAGCATCCAAAGCGATTTGGTGGCAATATCTTAGTTACCCAGGGATCACTCTTCCAGAAACCTTTGTTCATTGCTGGCCTTGGATTAGAAGTCATTAGGTTTTGAACAGTTTGCCAACCTAGGTAATTCCCTAGCTATGCCCCTTGAACTTTGGCATTAAACCTTTGATATCAATCCCAATATACTGCCATTTTTGGACATTTTGATAAGAAAGATGAGGGGCGGTACTCTGGAAACAACTATTTGCCGAAAACCTACATCTACAAACTCCTTATTAAGATGGGAAATCAGTCATCCAATACCGCTTAAAAGGGGCATAGCTAAGGGACAGTACCTCAGGTTAAAGCGCAACTGTTCAAATCCTAATGACTTTAAGATGCAAGCACAGGAACTGAGACAAAGGTTTCATGAGAGAGGATACCCTGATAGAATTCTAAGACAAGCCTACCAACATGCCTTGAAATGCATATTGAAGTTGGAAAAAGTTTCCATAGCAACATCCTTGATAGGGACTTCAAAATCACAAAATTCTTCAATTGTAAAAGCAAAGGGGTTATCTACAAAGCCACATGCCAGTGCGGCCTAGAATACATAGGTAAAACAATCCGGGAGTTTCGGAGATGAGTCGGGGAACATCTGAACCATATTAGGAATAACCGCAAAACATCATTGGCTAGACATGTCTGTGGTTCTCATGCTGGAGACCCCAAATGTCTGAAATTCACGATTCTTGATAATATACCCCCACCATCTAGGGGAGGAAACTGGGACAGGTCTCTCTTACAGAGAGAGACTGAATGGATCTTTAGATTAAAGACCATGGTACCAGGTGGCCTGAATGAAAGATTGGACTTCTGCTACTTTCTATAAACAACTATGGTAAAGCGTCGTCCAAATATAACCCCTAGTTGAGGCTTGTCCCCACTGCTCCACCACTTGAATATAGTAGTGGAGTATCTATAATATGGTTATCTCTTTTTAAACTTCTGATCCTTGTCCTTTTATGCTATTCTTCAGGACCATCCCCCAACTCCCCCTAATATGGGGACTCCATGTGGAGATGCGGATATATACTATCTCAGTGCAGACACACTGGTCCCTAAAATGACAGTGTGGGAACTGAACTTTCTGTTCGCCAACATAATATAGTGCTATATGTAGCCACCACTGCTTGGCCCTATACATACCTTGATTTTTGGGGGGATTGGTGACTGGGGATATCTATATACGGCCTATACCAGAGATGCCCTGGGCCCTTGTGTCTTACCTAGTGTGGGACCTTAGTGTATAGGGACTGCCTTTGTTATCTGCCTACCTATGGGGAAGATACTTATCCCCTCTGCAAGTTTGTAAGTGACCATCATCGTGGCTATGGGGATTTGTTTCGCCCGTCTTGTGTCTCTGCCATTAAACTTCTTGTTTCTCATTGCTGTAAACCAATAGTTAACAGCAGGTCCCATGTAACACGAGACCGAGTGTCCGTCGCGTCACTTCCGGTGACGTCATGAGATACCGGAAGTTACTGCGGCCGTTATAGAGCGTGGCCGGCAAACACACGCCGGTATACACGTGCTATGGAGCGGACACACGAGCTAGGAAAGCGCTAATCTGGATGCAGACCTGCCTTCTTTGGAGCCCCGGGCTAAGGACTTTTACCCATCCGAACAGGTTATGGGATTCCATTGGGGGGTGATGGTTATGGGAACCTGGTGGGTTCTTTACACCCGTTTGTAAGGTGCCATTGGGAGTGACGGCTACTTGCGAGCCTTTGGACCCTTTATATCTACTATACAGGCCTGCTTAACCCTATAACCTCTGATGGGTGTCTGATGTATGACTCGGGACACCCTGGGTATGACAATATTACCATTGTGATACCACCTATAACTGGGACATTAACAAAATATTAGGGGTGGGATACTGTGTGATTATGTATGCATGTATCATGAATGTGCACTCACAGTAGGCTGTGTAACTCCTTGGGAGCGACCATACCCCAGGACACAGTCTCTCTTAGGATCATACCGCACCCTTTGTTAAATCACTGACTGCCGTCGGTGGTTGGACAAGGTGTCCTTGGTCACCTAGACCTTATACATAGCTTCAGCAGCTATATATCATGTAGATAACTTTCGTCCAGAAAACGGCTTTGCCTCTGGTGGTTCAGGCCAGCGTCCAGACAAACAGGTGGATATTTAACATCATAAAACTATACTTTGGCTATATAGGCGTATGTAATTTCTACTGTTGACGTTAATACATATACGCTCTTTTGCTCTTTCTGTCTTTGAGACTTTCCCTTACCGTCCCCTGAAGCGATGTAATCCAGGGACATCGAAACATGTTGGGGCTTTCCTTGTCAATATAGAATAAGGGTCAACAGTATTTGAGGGCTAGGATCCGGACGGGACCGCTCTCTATTGGGGCGATAATCCTGATACAGGTTAGGGAATAGATAGGAAAATCAGGGACATACCAGGACATATCCTCTATTCTCACTTGTCCCCAATATATGTTTTGTCTGTATAAGTCGTTTCTGTCTTTTTGTATGTTAGTTTTGTGTGTTCCTAGCCATTTTTAAGGATCTATATTAAAAGTTAGGTTTTAACACAGATTTTTCTATTCAGTTTTTCTTGTATCACTATTCTGTGTACCATATATGTACCTTCTACCAGTGATCTGTTTTTTTTGTTTTTGAAACAACAAAGATAGTTTTACAATTCTTATTGATAATTGAGGCTCAATATGTGACCATGACAAACTCAGCATGGCTACTTTCGCATTTTATGTATGCCATACAAAAGTGTACATTTTGCATATGAATAGTGTCTACCAGACATAATAGCTGGAAACTGGAATATTGCACTAGCGATAAAGGATCCAATGCCAAGTGTTCTAACCTCCTATGTTAATAAATACTAGCTTTATTGCCCATTTACTTCCACACAACTTTATGTTTATGCCGTATTTATATTCTTTTGCCGATAAACTTTATATCCACAACTTCTTTTGCAATCCTCAAGTTATGACAAACAGTAAGCTGCTCTGGTTGTTGCCTAAAATGTAAATGTCTTGAATATATAAGTTTCATCCACCTAAGTTAAATAAGGCAGAACAATGTGTGAGCCGTTATTTCTATGTATCATGTATACTGGGTTTGGTACGCTATAGTGAATTACATCTTCTTATACAGGCACCTGCATCCCGAGCTAACACCAAAAAATGGAATTTTATTGATGCATTGAAACCATATTAATCAGAATCTGAGGGGAGTTGCACAGTCTCAGATTCATCCAACCTCCTTAATGACCAGATGTTTGCAATCATCAAAGATACATCTTCAATTGTAACAATTTCTTTGTTTCTGCAGCATTTAAGCTCTAGTAGAATTTCCATAACAACATGTGACATATCAAATGCTTAAAGCCACCAACCATGACAGTACAAATTACAGTCATTTTTCAATAGCCTGTGCAAGGTGCACAACTTCAGGCACTTGGCCTAGCAACATGCTGTGTTAGTTTCTGAGGGAAGACAAGAACAGCATGCATTTCTCTCTACCATGGTTTATTTTTGCTAGTGGGAAAGTAATCTAATAGTATAAAAGAATGTAGATCTTACCCGCCATAAGCAGGGATTGGAGGAGGAGGTGCTGCAGCACGAAACGTGTTGTAGACCGTGCGTCCTCTGCCTCGGAGGTGAGCTCCTCTGTACGCAGCAGCAGCTGTTGCAGCAGGATAAGGGAAGCCAGGAACTAGAACAGAACACAACCATATTACTGTTATTAAGGTAATAGCAACCCATTCATAATATATAATAAACAAGAGTTATACCGTGACATAAAGATGTAATAATGAGTAACATGACAGATGACATGCAATGATATTATGGGACAGAAAGTTATGTTGGCTTTCTCAATACTTTTTATTGGCTTTTTTCGAGACATAAGACCAGATAACGTGTAAAGCAGTGATATCACCATCAAGTAAAACGCTGCAGTATCCCCACAGTTGTAAATGTCATAACCTTTAAAGGGTTTTCTACTTAAAATGGGAGGGATGATAAATAAATAAAATTAAAAGTGCCTCTCTTACTCCTGGTGATCACATCATGTTAAATCACATGATGCTGCAGCCAGTTATTGGCCTGAGGCCATGTTCACACGGCTTATTTTGGGACCTATTTCAATCTGTAATTCTCGCCGTACTGCACGAATTACAGGCTGAAATACGTCCCGGTCATTACAGTAATCCACAGTTCTCATAGAAAACTTTGGATTACGGCTGTGACATGCTACTTATTCCCCCCCCTCCCGGCCCGCTCCCGCCCCGCCCGCGTACCCACCGCGTAAGCGCGGGGCGAAATACGCCCCGCAATTAAGCCGTTTGAACATGGCCTTAATAGCCATGTGCTGTATGTACAGGCCTGAGAACATAGACTGGCTACAATGTCAAGTAACCAAAACACTAGAGCACTAGCAGCTCTGTAATGGAGACAGCTTCACGGGTGAGTTAAGGTTTCCTTCTTATTTTTTACCCTTCCTGACTAGCAGACAACTTATTCAAAATAAACAATCCCTTTAATGATATTTTTGGGTCAACAGAATACCAGAACTGATTGAAATTTATTTTCCTTCCCTTGCAGAGTAACCAGTCAGCCATCAGACAGAAATTCAAAACTTCTCTGGTGCTGGCAATTGGCATAATCCTCCCATATAATATTATAAGGACATACATTAAAAAAGTGTTGTAGAAAAATGAACATTATTTCAATCTAGCACAAGGATGCTGGTTATCAATGTTTGCGCTCACCAGTAGTGTTGAATGAATAGTAGAAAGTTCTAGTTCGATTAGAACCTCCAACTTTTGTGAGTTCGGTTCGAAGTTCTATTCAAACTCGAACTTCGAACCCCACTAAAGTCTATGGGAGAATATATTCTGGTTAAGTTTTTTTACCTATGCAGGTGAGAAGAAGCTGGAATTACCATCCTTAACAGTAAACTGGATACATGGAACAACTTAGTGAAGAAAATTTGCCTCTAAGGGTGACAGAAAAAAATTGAGAGGCTAAAATTTTACTTCTTTTCCTTTCAATGGCTAATGAAAAGATGAGGAAAAGCTTGAAGCAGGGGCATAGCTATATGAGGTTCAGCGGTAGCAGCTACTATGGGGTACTGCATCCTGAGAGGGCACAAAAGCCCCTATGACACAAAGGAGATTTGGAGACGGTGTGTTATACAATTACTGAACCCCCAAAACTGGAAAAACATACATTTTGGGTACTGAGTATGATTTAGCAAATCCAAGCACTCTGTATAATATATATCCATGTATATGAGAGTTAGGCGTAATGCGAGCCTGCAAATGTCACCAAATATCAGCTTCTGGGTGTGGGAAAGATGCAGCCAGCAATACCAAACTCCCTAACTATTGCTGTCTATGGAGAGGAAAATGCTATCTAAGAGTAATCTTTACAGTAGAGAGTGAGCTGGAAATGACGTTCACAAGGCAATACAGTGAAATATCTATAACATGGTCATGTGATTTTAGCAGTCAATAAGAGCCCTACACCTCAGCGATGACATTTTCTACACTTCTTTGTGCTCTGCACTGATTTGATGGCTGCCAAAAGTGCAGGAAGGTGATTGGATGGCCTCCAAAAGTGCAGAAAGCCACTGAAAACGAAACTGAAAATGACATGTCGAAATAGAACTAGAACCTTACTCGAACGAACAGTAAAATGTTCGGTTTCTAAAAATTTGAGAAGTTCTACTAGAACTTAACTTTTCTAGAACAGTTCGATCAACACTACTCACCAGTGTTAGTTTGTGCAATCTAACAAGTACAGACCAGCAAAGCCTTTCTCCCTTTTCCACCCTTTGTGTTCAAAAAAAGTGGTCTTATACTTTTTCATATTCTATATATGACTATGTTCTTCACATAGTATACCATAGTTGATAAGCTTGAAAAAGACCTGGGCCCATTAAGTCCACCTTTTAATTGTGCATGAAACATAAACAGTGCCAGCCCTCACTAGTTCCTGATGCCCTAATCCAGAAAAGGTGAATTTGAGACCCATTCACTACAGTATAATGTTGTGATGGAGGATTAGTTAAACAACTTGAAAAAGGGCTTAGATGCTTTTCTTGAAAAATATAATATTACAGATTATTTTTACTAGATTCTGAAGAGAAGACATTAATTTGGGGATTGTAGGGGTGTTTGCTTTCTTCTGAATAAAAAGAAAGTACCGTTATAGGTTGGACTCAATGGACTTGGGTCAGTTTTCAACCTTATGTACTATTAACTATAAATAATGCCCTTTTTACCAAGGAAATGACTGGTTAGACCTGAACACTAATTAGAAAGTGCTTGTGAGTAGAGATGGGCGAATCGATTCTAACGAAGTGGAATTCGTTTAGAATTTCAGGAAAACTTCGGTTCTGAACGAAGTCGAAGTTTGGGTACTTCGGAGTAAACGATGTGGCTTTTGATTGATAAAATGGCTGCGAGCACATGGCGCTACATGGGGCAAGCACTCTGGGAGGAAGAAGGGCATTAGCTGCTTGACATGTGCAGAGATGAAGCCAATCAGAGAACGGCGGGATTCTGTGACTTACCGCCCCTATATAAGTACGGGCGCGACCCCGGGAGCTCACACTCCTTTTCACTAAAATGATCAGGGAAGGTGCTGCCGCGGCTGTTGTGATAGCTCTCACTGAAAAAATGATTTTTATACAGCGATTTTTGTGGGGTGTCTCAGCTTGTCTCAGAGACTGTTCTCTTAATGTTCTATTTCTGATTTTTTTGGGTTATTTGATCTGAAATCCAGTGTTCGTCAAATGCAGATGCATATACATTAAAAATCCAATTGGGATCTAAACCAGTTCCTGTTGGGATTCATTTAAAGAACAGCGTTTTTACAATTTCAAATACCACTTCATTTTTGGTGCTCAATTCTATTGCGCATTTACATACATGGGTTAATTAAGTGTTGTTTTGCTGGTGTGCTTGACCCTAGAAACCGTCATTTTCAATGCCAAAATATATACATTTTACCTGTAGCATAATTCATAAGCGAAGGTTAATTACAATTTTTTCTCTTGTTGTGTGGTGTAGAAAACACGCAATTGTAACTCGCTACAAAGCTACAAGTTTGTGGTGGCCCAATTTTTTGGCGCAATTTACATCCAGGGGTTAATTAAGCGTTGTTTTGCTGGTGTGCTGACCCCAAGAAACCATCAATTTTCAATGCCAAAATATATACATTTTTCCTGTAGCATAATTCACAAGCGAAGGTTAATTACAATTTTATCTCTTGTTGTGTGGAGTAGAAACACGCAATTGTAACACGCTACAAAGCTAAATAGTTTGTGGTGGCCCAATTGTTTGGCGCAATTTACATCAAGGGGGTTTAATTTAAGCGTTGTTTTGCTGGTGTGCTGACCCCAAGAAACCATCATTTTCAATGCCAAAATATATACATTTTTCCTGTAGCATAATTCACAAGCGAAGGTTAATTACAAATTTTTTCTCTTGTTTTTGTGGCGTAGGAAAAAAACGCAATTGTAACACGCTACAAAGCTACTAGTTTGTGGTTGCTCAATTCTTTTGCGCAATTTTTCATCCAGGGGTTAATTAAGCATTGTTTTGCTGGTGTGCTGACCCAAGAAAACCGTTTTTCAACAACCAAAATATTACATTTTTCCTGCAGCATAATTCAAATGCGAAGGTTAATTACAATTTTATCTCTTGTTGTGTGGCATAGAAAACACGCAATTGTAACACGCTACAAAGCTACTAGTTTGTGGTTGGCCCCAATGTTTGCCCCCAATTTACATCCAGGGGTTAATTAAGCGTTGTTTTGCTTGGTGTGCTGACCCCAAGAAACCATCATTTTCAATGCCAAATTATATACATTTTTCCTGTAGCATAATTCACAAGCGAAAAGGTTAATTAAATTTTAATCTCTTGTTGTGTGGGCGTAGAAAACACGCAATTGTAACACGCTACAAGCTACTAGTTTGTGGTTTGCTCAATTCTTTTGCGCAATTTACATCCAGGGGTTAATTAAGCATTGTTTTGCTGGGTGTGCTGACCCCAGAAACCTTTTCAACACCCAAAAAATAAATTTTTTCCCGTAGCATAAATTCACAAGCGAAGGTTAATTACAATTTTATCTCTTGTTGTGTGGCGTAGAAAAACACGCAATTGTAACACGCTACAAAGCTACTAGTTTGTGGTGGCCCAATTGTTTGCGCAATTTTACATTTCCCGGGGTTAATTAAGCATTGTTTTGCTGGTGTGCTGACCCCAAGAAACCATCATTTTCAATGCCAAAATATATACATTTTTCCTGTAGCATATTCACAAGCGGAAGGTTAATTACAATTTTATCTCTTGTTGTGTGGGTAGAAAAAACAGCAATTGTAACACGCTACAAAGTACTAGTTTGTGGTGGCCAATTGTTTGGCGCAATTTCCATCCAGGGGTTAATTACGCGTTGTTTTGTGGTGTGCTGACCCCAAGAAACCGTCATTTTCAACGCCAAAATATATACATTTTTCCTGTAGCATAATTAACAAGCGAAGGTTAATTAAAATTTTATCTCTTGTTGTGTGGCGTAGGGAAAAAACGCAATTGGGAATACGCTACAAAGCTACTTGTTTGTGGTTGCTCAATTCTTTTGCGCAATTTACATTCAGGGGTTAATTAAGCGTTGTTCTGCAGTTGTACTCAGTAAAAGAAACTTTGTTTTTCACCGCCACAGAAGAAATTCTGTAGCACAATTCATATCCGAAGGTTAATTTTAAACCTGTTTGTGCTTTTATATTCAGTAAAAATACACAGAGTTTTAAACGGCACATACAAGTCAATTTTTCCTGCCCATTTGTGGAGCGCAATTTATATCCAAGGGTTACCCAAGCTTCTTAGTGGGTTCATTTGGTGTCATCCTCCCAGATGACATCTGACAACCCCAGCCAAGAGTCGGTGGGAACTTCAGACACAACCCTTAGTTGGCATGGCCCGGGAGCGGGTCAGCGGCCCTCACCCTTTTCCTCAACCCGCTCTGTCCCATCCGGTTCCCTCAGCAGAGATCTACTATGTGGTCTGTGCTCAAGGGGCCCCTATATAGCGAGGATGAACAATTTTAGGAGGGCAGTCAGCAGTACTTGGCAGCGAAGAATGGGCCAATATCCTCTGCTTCTTGCAGTAGGCGGCAAAGTATAGATGTTGAGAGTGGCATGAGGGTATGTTGTGAGGGGTCAGCCTCTGCATACAAGACCGGTGATGAGGACAGCAGTGACGATGAAACACAAATAGATGATGATGTAGCCGACCGCACATTAGGAGCCGGGTGAGGCAAGGGCTTCAACATGTCAGGAGAAGAGGGCGTCAGCTTGCGCGTCAGGCAGCGGCGTAGCCAGCAAGTGGGTCGTGTGGCCATGAGTCAGCAGGATAGCAGCAGTGTGAGGTCGCGAGCCAAGCGGCCACGGGGTAAAAAAACCCGCTTTGGAGGTCCAAGAAAGTAGCGGCACAGGGGCTCAGCGAGGCTCGGCGGCAGGTAGTCACTCAGTGCGGAGCCTTGGCGGTAAAATCCGATACTG
Source organism: Phyllomedusa bahiana (assembly GCA_025379985.1). Classification (NCBI taxonomy): domain Eukaryota; kingdom Metazoa; phylum Chordata; class Amphibia; order Anura; family Hylidae; genus Phyllomedusa; species Phyllomedusa bahiana. Next base: position 8,612 of record JAODAL010050876.1, on the reverse strand, counting down.
GGCGGTGTAGCATTTCTTTGCAAAGACACCGGAGGAGCCATATATGGGTATATGTAGAATCTGTAAGCAGAAAGTGAAGCGTGGGCCGGGGAGCTAACGTTGGCACCACGGCCCTGCGTCAACACATGCAGCGTCACCATCCGGTGCCTGGGAAAAACGTGGCTCAGATGTGGTGGTCCACCCTTTGCCGCCGCAGCAACAGCAGCAGTAGCAGCGTCCAGTGGCACGCATGCCATTGCAGCCAGTCAAGGCTCCCCACCTTTGAAAGAAGGGAGCTGTTTCCTTTTGACATCATCTCCCGGTCCAGATGCTCCTGCTCCTCGCTACTCATGGCGCCAGCAGTCATTCAGCGAGGCGGATTGAAAAGAGACAACAGTATGGGGCCCAAACCCATCCTAAGGTGCAGCAGCTGACCGTGCCCTGTCCAAGTTGTTGGTACTGCAGTCCCTCCCTTTCAAATGGGGGACTCTGCACCATTAAGAAAAACTAAATGGCTTGTGCTGAGCCGAGAGGGAGAGTTCCAAGCCGTAATTTCTTTCCAAAAAGGCATTACCAGCACTTCAAAAATTTTGTAGAACAGAGGTGGGCCAGTCGTTAAGCTTTCGGTTTGTTCCAAGGTGCACGGCAGCGCGGACGTCTGGAGCTGTAAACTACGATCAGGGCCAGTACATGTCCTTTTAGGGCCCACTGGGTGAATGTGCTTCCGGCCCAGGCACACCAACAACTTGGACAGGAGCGGCGCTTTCTCCTCCACGTTGTGAAAAATGCTGCTCCTGCAAAATGTCCGCCTCCTCCTCCTCCACCACCACCCCCCATCTCAGCCCCCAAACAGGTACTGCTCCATCATCCCAAATTTGTGTAGGGCACAGCGGTGTCACGCAGTTCTACACCTGGCTTGCCTCGGCGCATAAAGTCACACAGGGGGAAACTGCTCCGCGTCATGCAGCAAGAAATCGATGTGGGGTTTCCCCGCGCCAAATGCAAATTGGAACCATGGTGACGGACAATGGGAGGAACATGGTGTCCGCGCTGCACCGAGGAGGGATGGCCATGCGCCCTGCATGGCGCACATGTTCAATCTGGTTGTGAAAAGGTTCCTGAAGTCTTCCACTGATCTTCAGAACATTCTGAAAATGGCCAGGAAACTGTGCCTGCACTTTATCCATTCGTACAAAGCCAGGAACACCCTCCTCGAGTTGCAGCGGCAAAAGGGCCCTCCCCAACACACTCTGATATGCGATGTTTCCACCCAATGGAATTCCAGCCTGCACATGTTGGACTGACTGTATGAACAGAGAAAGACCATTAACGATTTTTTTGATGATTCAGGCAGATAGAAGTACTCCCCTGTAACTTTGATGTCAGCCAGGGGCCCAGCTCATGCGTGACACCGCCGTTTGTTGAGGCCATTGAGGAGGGCGACGTTATTTGTCAGTCGCCAGGACTACGGGAGGAATAACGTCATTCCCCTGCTTCATGTCCTAGAACAGATGCTGAAAAATCTGTCTGGGCAGGGGACTGGAGACGTGGCGAGGAGGAGCAGGAGCAGCTGGAGGAGGTGGATGGAGATGAGGAAGACGAGGCAGATGACCCCCAAGCACCGTGGCAGTATACAGTGTAATGGGCGGCAGGGAGCCCCTCGGATTCACTTGTGCAGATGGCCGCCACCCATGTTTATTTCCCTGGCTAGTGACAGCCGAATAGCCCAGCATCCGGCAGAGGGATGACTTCTGGCTCTCCACCTATTGGACCCTCGCTACCGGTCAAAATGGGAGCCTTTCCCCCAGCTATTGAGAGGAGGACAAACTCAAATACTATAGGGAAATCCTCCGTAATCGGGTTGGGCCCGCTGCCTATGTGCGGCATCGTCCTCCTCTGACAGGTCTGAACGGGGGGTTCTCAGCGCTCACGTACCACTGCCGCGGCTGTTGGGGGAAGATGGGGGGGTAGGAGCAGTACCAGCACCATCAGCAGTAACCTAAGTCTGGATCACTGATGAGCAGCTTCCTTCACCCGCTAGTGAGGAGGGTAGTCGCCAGCAGCAGCAGCAGCAGAACCCGGAGCAGTCCCTGAACCAACAGGTGGTGGCCTACTTGGACAGCACTCTGCCAACCCCAGTTAAGAAGATCCGCTGGACTACTGGGCAGCCAAACTGGATGTTGGCCGCAACTTGCCGAGTTTGCAGTGGAGAAGCTGTCCTGCCCGGCCAGTAGTGTGGCATCAGAGCGAGTGTTCAGTGCGGCGGGGGCCATCGTTACCCAAGGGAAACCGCTTGTCCACGGGAAAAAGTGGAACAAAGACCTTTGTCAAGATTTAATCAGGCGTGGATCGGCCAGGATTTCCACACACCAATGCCTTAGGCGTCAGACTACATCAGCAATGACGCCTCACCCAAACTGTGAGAAATGAGTCTGGGTTCAAACTACCTGCCTCAGCCACTATTCTGATGCCGCCCCCCCCGCCTGATTTCCACACATCTGCTGACAGTTTCTCCATCTGCCACCAACCATCTTTACCAGGGGCTGGTATTGCCACCCACCCCACACTCTGTCATTGGCCCCTGTCTGACCTCATGCTGCTGCTGTGGCTGCTGCCATGACCTCCACACTGGTCATTGTCCCACTCTGTGGCCAACTCCAGTTTTTGGCCCCTCCAGAATGTCTTTGTGGCACGGCCTGACCACATGCTGCTGCTGTGGCTGCTGCCCTGAACTCCCCACTGTGTCATTGTCCACTCTGTGGCTACTCCTTTATTTGCCACCTCCAGAATGTCATTGTGCCACTGTCTGACCTCATGCTGCTGCTGTGACCCCCACACTGTGTCATTGTGCAAATGTCGGACCTCATGCTGCTGCTGTGGCTTCTGCCGTGACCCCACACTTTTTCATTATCCCACTCTGTGGCCTACTCCCGTTTTTGCCAACCTCCAGAATGTCTTTGTGCCACTGCCTGCCCTCATGCTGCTGCTGTGGCTGCTGCCGTGACCTACACACTGTGTCATTGTGCCACTGTCTGACCTCATGCTGCTGCTGTGGCTGCTGCCGTGACCCCCACACAGGTCATTGTCCCACTCTGTGGCCTACTCCCCGTTTTTGCCACCCTCCAGAATGTCATTGTGCCACTGCCCGACCCCTGCTGCTGCTGTGGCTGCTGCCCTGACCTCCACACTGTGTCATTGTGCCCCTGTCTGACCCCATTTTGCTCTGTGGCTGCTGCCATGACCTAAAATGTGTCATTGTCCCACTCTGTGGCCTACTCCTGTTTTTGCCACCTCCAGAATGTCATTGTGCCACTGCCTGACCTCATGCTGCTGCTGCCGGGACCTACACACTGTGGCATTGTGCCACTGTCTGACCTCATGCTGCTGCTGTGCTGCTGCCGTGACCTCCACTCTGTGTCATTGTGCCACAGTCTGACCTCATGCTGCTGCTGTGGGTGCTGCCGTGACCTCCAAAACTGTGTCAAATTATGCCACGTCTGACCTCATGCTGCTGCTGTGGCTGCTGCCGTGACCTCCAAAACTGTGTCATTGTGCCACTCTGTGACCTATTCCTGTTTTTGCCACTCCAAAATGTCACTGTGCCACTGTCCTGACCTCATGCTGCTGTGGCTAGCGCCGTCACCTCCACACTCTGTCACTAATGTTGGGCCCCTGAGCTCTCAGCTTGTTTTTTTCCAGCTTTCTCTGGCATGACTTTATCAGGCTACATTCCCCCTTCAGTTTTTTTTGGGCAGTTTTGCCCTCTTAAGTGCCCAGGGAATTTTATAGTGAAGCGATTTAAGAGCGGCCGGCAGTCATGGCGTGTCATACTAAACCCCAACATTGCATGAAGACCAAAACCCAAACTCCCTCTGCATATTTAAGCATGGCACAACTTCTACAGCACCCTGCAGGCTCTGTGCAGCCTGGAAATAGCTGTTTTTTAACGTGATTTGTGCCGAAGCAATTCGGAACGAAGTTATTTTTTGCCGAGAAATTCGGCGAAGTGAACGAAACAAATTTTGGGAAATTCGCCCATCTCTACTTGTGAGTTGTTATATGTAAATAGGTGTAGTCGCTAAGCAAGTCATGATAAAACACTCATTGATCATACAAATAATCACTGACTGTTCATACGTTGTGGTATATAAACATGAATCATTTGATTGCTAGTCGACATGAGACATTATTAAACACTGAAAATCACTAATATGAACATCTGCTCATGTAAATGGACCTTTTATTGCTAGAGTTGGTATCCCGGAGCCTCTGGCAGGCTTGCTAAACAATTTCATAGAAATGAGGCTTTATTCACTTTGAGTTTCAGGTTGTTTTCGAGTTATATAACTTGCACTAAACGCGTAAAGTTACTAGAGTAATTTTTGAATGTAGTGCTATCAATGAATAAAATTTAGCAGTAGAAACTGCAAATTACAAATTCTTCTTTGTTGGCCTGCAAATCTATTAGTAAACTACAGATGATGAGGAAACCACAGAAAATAAATTTTATTTCTCGTAATGCCCTTCCTTATCATCAGAACTTAGGGGGCGACACAATTTTGACAAATTACCAGTTATGCTGTTCTCAAGTAAACAGTATTCTTGTAGATTCACCTTTGATAAAAGTAAGCTTTAGATTATGCACCAAAGGATATTTTATGAATGTGCAACATATCAAACGAAACACTCAGAAGGCAAGCTAACAAAAGCAGATGAAAAAAGATTTTTAAGATGCAGTGACTTTCCAAAATGAAATCTATATACTATCTGCAAATTGGAGAGAAAAAGTTTTGCCACGGCTTTAAAATGACTGTGTTCAAGATGTTCTATATTTATTTTGCATTATTTATTTATTCTCCACTATATTTCCAGTAAGGCACAGAAAACCAAAGTATTTCACTGTCTGCAATATTTCTTAATAGCAGAGTAGCAGGTTTCCAAGTAAGGGAAATGAGAAAACAACACAACAACAACAAAAAAAAAAACATTTATGAGTTGCAGAAAGCTAGGCTTGTAATGCCTGTGAGAGGCATTACTGAAATCATGCTAACCCATCCATTATCACCTGGCTACAGTACCTTCCAGGCTTTACGAGATTCCTTTCAGCAAAGAGCAGGGTTTACAGTAATTCCATCAGGATTTAGATGTTGAGATATAGTATGAAACAAAATGTCAACATGAAGAGCAATAGAGCATTCCGTTTAAGGAAGCAGAATATGAAATAGTGCAAGTTTACTGCATCCTCTGTCATGCAGTAATAAGCCAATGTGAATATATACCATTGGCATATATAGATGGTGAGGGTAATAGACTGGTAGTATTTCAGTAGGACACTTTGGGCAACATCTAAGAATTCGTATGCCGACACACCAGTTCTAAATAGATATAAAGGAATGTATAGTACGACAGTATAAATGAAAGTGTAATGCGCCTAACATTTTGGCTCATTGAGTGTAATGCGCCAAACTCTGTATATACTAGTCACATTACATTTACTTTACCATTACAAGACTTATCATTACATTCTTCCTAGAACATAGAATGATAATGTACATCCACAGGTAGGTTGAAGTCTCAACAGGTTTATTGAAAACAGGTTTACACTACCAAGCAGAATGGCATGTATGTACCCATGACTTCCACTGGAGATTATGACAAATCAAGCTACACCAAGGTTCCACAGCCTATACTACCATGCTGCAATGGATCTCCAAGAGAGGACATCTTACCACAGCGTGCACCACCAATACACCTAGCATAGGGAGTATGCCTTGTGGGAAAATGCTAAGCATTATTGCTATTACTCAAGAGAAGAAATACTTATGCAGCTAGTACCTATGTCCCACCAATTCAATCATCCAGATAAATATTTCAGGGTAGATTTCCTTTCTGCTCACAGTCCTTTAATAGTTATCAGATAAAATATTCTCTGACCAAAATCGTTCAGTCTCTGTCTCTCTCTCTCTCTATTACTCACTAGCCAAGGTAATGGTGCCTGGGTTCAGGCCTTCTGCCTTCACAGCGCACACAGCAGGTCTCACTATCGCTTTATACCACCACATAGCTCTACCTGTGTAAGCATTAGGTTTTGCTGAGACAGAATTATGTCGAACTTCTCCCATAAATTGGCACAGCATTCCCCCAGGCAACAAACAAGCAGCACATGCTGATTGAAAATGCCACAGATACAGCAGGTAGTGAGAAACAACAAAAACATACATATACACTAGTCAAGATTTTAGAGCACCTCAACATTTCCAGTTGTTTTAGATGGCTCTATCAGAGCAAATGAGGTGAAATGGTTCAGAGGTTCAAAAGGAACCCCAGAAGGAACTATTATGAATTTTTATGGGCTTTTTTCATGGAAGACATCAAAGATAGCTGCTCTGCAGTACAGAATGCAAATTGTGGTTTGAATGAGATGCAATCTATTTATGCAGGTGTCTCAATTTTTGGTGATTAATTTCAAAGTCTCTGATTTTAAATAACCAGAATTAAAATAGACTGCATTACAACACCCCCTAAGGCAGGATATGGAGATTTTTTTCTTTTTAGGACAGAGCACATTGGTATCATAATGGCAAGATATAGGCAATTAATAAAAGACGACAGCCAGACAATTATAACCCTTAGGCCATGTTCACACGGCTTAAAATGGGCCGTATTTCGGTCCGTAATTACGCGCTGAAGTGCGCCAATTACGGGCCGAAAACGGCCCATACATTACGGTAATTCACAGTTCTCATAGAGAACTATGGATTACGTCTCCTCTCCCCGCCCGGCGAAGCCGCCGGGCGGAGAGATAATTGACATGTCACTTTCTAGCGGCGTATACGTGCCGCTAGCAGTGATTGTCTATGGGCCGGCGAAGTGCCGGCCCCCCGCTCACTCTCCCGCTCCCGCCCCCGTCCACACGGCGTAATTGCGGGGCGTAATTACGCCCTGCAAATACACCGTGTGAACATAGCCTTAGAAGTGTAGGCCTGCACCAATTTGGTGCACCATACAATATCCTTTGATGTATGCCTAGTCAGGAGTTCATATTACAGAAAGACAATGATACAAAACATACCCGTAGGTTATCTGAGACCTAACTTATAAGGCAAGAAGAAGCAAGTAGGCTTCATCGAATGGAATGGCATGTGCAGTATCCAGACTTAAAGAGTACCTATTATCTCCAGGGAAACCTCATGTAGTAACAGTAGACAAAAATACAAACACTTCCTGAAATATGCTTCACTCGGGAAATCAAAGTATTTCACCTGTAATTCTGTTTTTAAAAACGTGCTGGCCCTTTAAGACAGCTCTGAAGTCGGGCCAAGTCAGCAACTGACAGCTTGATGGATGACAGTTGTATCTAATCTCCTGCCTGTGAGCTGGAAGAGTCCACTGTGCAGGGGGGGGAGCCTGTAAGTCTACATCAACATCATGTGCACACTGATTTTCTCTGGGCTGCTAGGTCTGTGATGGATACAACACTAGCAGTAGTGTAATGTAGATGCCTATAAACCCTGTCACGCTATGTCCTCAGTGTGCTGTGCCTGTTGTACTGTATGTAGCAGCGATGTCTGCAGTTCCCCCTGCACAGGTGGTGTAGCTCAACAGAAAGAGAATCCCTGCTACATACAGAGCTCTGCTAAGAAAGTAAAAGCAAAATCTATTCCCCTGTGTTAATGACATGAGCCCTCTGCATTGCTAATGACATGTATTGGAAAAAAGTCTTATAATTTCATCTACTATTATATTTTGTGTGTTTCTGTGGAGGTGATAGGTACTCTTTAAACCCTATTGAGTTTGTTTGGGATGAACTGGATTGATGCGTGAAAGCAACCTAAAACTACTGCACATTTGTGGGAACATCTGCAACTATTCTGAGAAACATGTTCTGAACTATGTCTGAAGGCAATTATAGAAATAACGCTTTGATTGTGTAAAGATGCTATATCAGCAAAAGGTCACTACTGCGAAGAGTCAAAAATCTAGATTTAATTTGTTGAAACAAAGTTAATACATTATTTGCATTCATCTTGTCTTGCTTATTTCATCTTTTTTTTTATTTAAAAGTAGATTTGAGACATTAAACTGTGTAAATATCAATAAGAACCAGAAAAACAGGAGTACTCTAAAACCTTTGACCTGTAGTATAATTCTATAAAGATTACCTCAAACATAATACCAAAAAAGAAAATCAATGGTAAAGACTAGCTCTAAACAAATATTAAATATACCATAAGTGTGTAAGAATACCACTCCGAAGCTAACAAGAATTAAATAAAATTATAACAAAATTTTTCAGTATATTTAAATAGATACAAAAACATTAAAATATGTAAAAATGGTCAATAGGGAGCAGTGGATATACCATAATATAAAGGGAAACACACTACCAGACACTGCGGACGTAAGCATAGTCGTGGGCTAAACATACACCTATATGTCATTTTATTTGGTCATGTTCATGTAAAATTCTCTCTGTATGCTCTAATTGTATATTGCACTTTACATGCACTTTGGTATGTATCTATTTCTTTCTTTAATTTTACATATGGCACCTGCTTGTTTTTTTGCCTTATTCTATTTTTAATTTAATAACAAAGTGTGTATAAATATAAATATATAATATATAATATATT
>JAODAL010050875.1:0-27081 GCA_025379985.1 Phyllomedusa bahiana | reverse complement strand
GGGTCCAATAAAAAAAGGGAACAAGCTTCTCATAATAATGTCAAGTTGATTGGCGCGAAGGGGTTTTCCCAAAATGAATATTTTTTGCCCATTGAATGTTGGGCTATGCCTCCGGGGGTTGCATTGGGGGGAAACTTACGTTTGCTGGTGGACCTCTCCAGTGCCGCTCCCCGTTTGGGGTTTTTCCCAAAATCTAACAATTTTACAACTTTTTTAATTAAAAAAAAAAAAACAAAAAATGCACGTTCTTGGTCCCAAAAAAGTCAGCAAATTTGGGTCGGGTACCAGGCCCGAAATGATGACCCGCTGGCCTCTGCGGGGTTTTCCATTTGTTAGAATAAAAACCACGCCTTGGGGGGATTCGGTCAACCCAACCCAAAGCGCGGGGGGCACTTTACATCCTTGGGGTCCCCGCAAATTTTTGGGAAAGGCAGCAAATTGGGAATACAGCCTGCTGCCAATAGAGCAGGTCAACAATAAGAGAAATGATCATTAAAATGTATTTTGTCTTTTTTAACACTTTCCAAAATTGGGAAAATAAATTGTTTTGCCTTTAAATGGCCCCGCATGGGCTGAAACCCATTTGTTTCCTGATTTTTCTGTCTGCTTAAAGGTTTTTTTCTAGAACGGGCCCCCCTCTTTTTTAAATGGGGGGGTCCGTATTCCCGGGCCTTTTTTTTTTTTTTCCCAAAAAGTAAAAAACTTTTTTTTTTTCACTTTTTAAAATTTAAGTAAAAAATGTTACGATGCTGGATTACATTGACAGCAAAAAAAAACGTAAAACCCCAAAATTTAAAACCAAACCCAACCCAGCCACATGCAAGGAAATTTTGCATCAAAAATCAGGGAGAAATGTAAGGAACTAGGGGGATCGAAGTGCATTTTCGCATATATTTTTCAGTTTTAAAATTTGCTCCTAAATTGTATGAAAGGGGTTTTTTGTGAAATTATAAATGGGTAAAGTTCCCGCCCCTGGGGCCCTTTTGTTTTGGGCCGCTTTACAGAACTTAAGTTTAGTAATGCCCCAAACATGAAAAAAGGTTAAGTTGGGCCCTGGAAATAAAAATCATTAAAATACCTTGCCCAGGGGTTTAGAAACAAAAGGATGATCCGGCTTGGGGGCCCCGGCCCCAGAAAACCCGTGCTGTTCGGGGCCCCTCTGAAATTTAAAAAAAAGGGTGAGAGAAAGCAAAAAAATTTTTAAAATTTTAAAAGGGTATTTAAAATTAAAAAAAGTAAAAAATTAAACAAAAATCATCAGTGGGTTTTTTAAAGGATAAAACAAATTTTTAGATTCTTTTTTTTTTTAAAAATTAATTTTATAGAGAAATTTTTATTTTTTTGGGATATTATATATTTTTTTTTAAAAATTTTATATGATAAAAATTTTTATTAAATGAAATAATTTAATTTTAAAAAGTTTTGAAAAATTATCAGAAATTACTTTTTTTTTAAATTGATTTGGGAAGGGTTGAGAAATTTTGGGAAATTTTTTTTTTCCCTTAACAACAAACCCAGCTCCACTGCGATCCTCAGGCTCAGGCAACACTTTGAAAAACCCGGCCGTTACCGAGCAGAAATGCGCCTGGTTTAAATTATATATTTGCCCAAATATTACGAGGTGGGGGGCGTCCCCCAGAACACCCCCTAAATTATTAGGCGCATTAAAAAGTGTCGGAGTCTTAGGGAACAATGCACCTAACAATTCATTAGGTGCTTTAAAATTTTTCCCCCGTCATTTGGTGCATTTTTTTTGCCGGGAAAAAAGGGTAAAAACCCCAAATTTCATACAGGTCTCCCTAAGTGCAGGGACTTACCAATAAATTATGGACAGCAAGACCAATGATGACAAAGGCACGGATGGAATACAATATTTGGCTGCACATCCGGAAAAAACTTTTTTGAAAAAAATGAGCATAGGTGCACAAGGGTGGGGAAAAGTAACAATTTGGATTGGGGGAAAGGCAGGAGGGGAGTGAAAAAGAAAATGAAAGGGACCCGTCAGGGGCCCCAACACGAACAGACACAGACAGCGTGGGGCCCTGACACTGTTTCCCAAAACCCCTGCCCCCTGTTTTTTGGGGGTTTGCCCCGGACCCCCTTAAAGGTGGGGCCCCAAACCCAGAAAAATAAACCCACAAATTGAAATTGTGAAAACACAAGACCCAGACAAACAATAAAAACCCAAAAAAAGGGAAGGTAAAGCAACCCCCGCCGGAAAAACCGGGAAACCGGGGGTACAAAGCAAAAGGCAAAAAGAATAAACTGAAAAAGAGAAAGGGTTTAACCAGGGAGGCCGAATGAGGGGGGCGATTTTAAAAAGGAAAGAAAAACCCAATAAAAAACGGGGCAAGGAAAGGGGGGACAGAAAGAGCCCTTAAAACCTTCCAGGGAATTTAAGGACAAAGGCAATAGGAGGAAAAAAAGGGAAGCCCAAATTGGGAAAGGAGGCTGTCAATCACCAGGAGCAAGGAGCCAGGTTAACCCGTGGAGTGCTGGACGATTCCTGGCCCGGGCGTCGGCCAGGAATCAATCAAGATAGCAGGGAAGAAAACCCAGTTCACACTAGTGAACACAAATATAGACACTATGTCAAAAACCACGGCTTACGACGCAACGGCCATTGCCGGCGACCAGAACTCAACGCTGGGGTTATTTCTGGCATGATCATGACAGCAAAGCACCAAACAATGCCTGACCATAACAACTAGCTTTCCCTAACTTTGTCCCTAGTGCTGTCCCTAACATCAGACTCCCCTTGCCCCTATTCCGTCCCTAACAATATCCCTACCAATGTCCCCCAGCTATGCTGACCATAACCAATACAGGAAAGAACTAGAGAACTCAGGAATAGAACACACTGCAAGACTGGCATGAAGCAGAACAGCAGCAATAGAGGACTAGACAAACAGGGCTCTAGCTAACTTGGCACATAAAACTGATCACAGCAGGATTGAATGCTAGAAGTAGAATGCAATGAGCTCACAGGACACAAGCTCTCAGCTTACAGTATACACAGCACCAGCTCCACACACTGAGCTCACATGTGCAGCATGGTCAGCTGATAGTACAGATAGTTGTTTGATCCAGTAAGCAGGAGAAAACGAAAATTGAAGGAGGATTCCTCCATACATAACAGGAAGCCATCATGATCTACCTACATAAACCATCCTGTAATCCGAAGCGTAACAAATAACCACAGGGCTCCACTGCAAATTTGGAATATGGCCTTTACTCCACCCTGACCACAGCAATTTTACAATATGAAAATAAACTATTTTACAACCTTGAAGGACATCTTGGGCTTTTACTGACCACAATTGGCATTGTAACAGCTGTGGTGGAACAATTCGAACTACTTTATCACCAAATCAGAGAAAAGGTACATACACCCTAGAAAGCCCACTGGGACACTGCCATATGGTGCATGTGGTGTCTCAGGTTATTTAACAATATATTAAGGAGTAGTTACATTTATACAGTCCTAGAGTTACAAATGTCCCTACGAGGACATAACACTGATGTGGCCCTTGCTGAAATGAGATTGATATTCTTTAAAGATAATGGCTAACTTTATTGCTATGTGTGCAGTGTTAAATCTTTACCCGCACCTTCTCCTCTTCCTCGAGCTCACTGTTTATGCACAAGTGGCAGTACTACAATCAGTGATCAGGCACTAGGTGAAACTGGGAAAGTTCTAGCCATATAACAACACCTTTGTAAACTTTCCCAGTACAACCAGCTTTAGCCCTATAACAACACCCATGCAAACTCTTCATGGTTCCAAGTACAGCCAGTTTTAGCCCTATTATGGCACCCATTCGACATTTCCTGGTCCTCTGGGCAATAATAGCTGTATAATGGCACCCATGTGAATGATCGTTGGGTCCCTGAATGGACAGTTTTAATCTATAATGGCAATCATGTGAATGCTCTCTGGTTTCCAGTATGGTCAGTTTCAGCCTCTAATTGAACCCTTGTGAATGCTCCCTGGGTCCCTGTATGGTCAGTTTGAGCCTCTAATGGCAATCATGTGAATACTCCCTGGTGTCTTGTATAGGCAGTTTTAGCCCTATAATGGCACCCAGGTGTATAATCTCTGGTTTCCAGTATGCTAAGTTTCAGCCTATAATGCCACCCATGAGAATGTTCCCTTTATGGACAGCTTTAACCCTATAATAGCACCCATTCAAACACTCACTGCTTTCCTTTAGCCCTATAATGGCACCCATGTGAATGCTCCCTGGTTTCCAGTATCTTCAGTTTCAGTCTATAATGACACCGATGTGAATACTCTCTGGTTCCCTGTATGGACAGTTTTAGCCCTATAGTGGCACCCATGTGAATGCTCCCTGGTTTCCAGTATCTTCAGTTTCAGCCTATCATGGCACCCATGTGATATGGACAGCTTTAGCCCTATAGCACTGGTTTCCTGTAGCCCTGTGCTTGCACCCATGTGAATGCTTCCTGGTTCCATGTGCAACCATATACCATTACAGTTCCAGCCTATAATGGCACACGCTAATGCTCTCTGTTTCCATGTATGGACAATTTTAGCCTATAATGGCACCCAAGTGAATGTTCCCTGCATGGACAGTTTTGACCCTAAAATGGCACCCATGTGAATGCTCTCTGTCTCCCTGTTTAAGAACCGCCTCAAGTAAGGAGCTTTTTGATCCATCTGGAATCTCTACTGATGACTAAATCACTATCAACAAGCAACGTCGTCTAGGAAGCCTCAAAGATAACGATCCCCACAGATCATTGGGGGCTTATTACCCAAATCCTTGTACATTTTAAATTGTCTGATTTGCTAAATTTAAGCATCTGTCATTGCATGTAATCCTGAAATTGATAATACAATACTTCCAGCAGATGTTGCAGATTCATTAGTTCAATTCTCCAAGGATGCAAGAGATAATAATTCTTGTTGTTAATTACCTGCAAAGCGTTCTTGTTATTCGATGTGTTTGCCTGAATGGAGGCTTCGTTTGGCATTTTACATTAATAGTTTGCTTCCCTGTCGCTTTTGCATATTAACCGGATTTAATGATACAGTAATAGAAATGATGGAAGGAGCACATGTATACGACTATGAACATGTCCACAGGGTAAGCGGCTGTCTAGTATTCACCTGAAATCAGTGACAATGCTGGAGGTACCTGGCACCTAATAGGAGGTGACAACCTGTCCATGGGGCAGTTTCATAGTATAATAAAGTGGAATGAAGCCTAATGTGGGGTGACAATGGAAGGTCGATGTCCTGGCACAATGCATATAACTAATAAGGTACCAAGCACAGAAGCCGCCCTTGGAGCAAATGCACATAGGGCACATTTGCTGCAGATTTTTTGGACATTGAAGCAGCGGGGAAAGGTGAGTACTTGTATTTTTTTTTTCAAACCCTGCCTATGGGGGACATATACCTGTCTATGGGGGACATTAAACTGCCTATACCTGCCTATGTGGGACATTAATCTGCCTATACCTGCAGATGGGGGACATATACTGCCTATACCTGCCTATGGGGGACATTAAACTGCCTATACCTGCCTATGGGGGACATTAAACTGCCTATATCGGCCTATGGGGGACATTAAACTGCCTATACCTGAGTATGGGTGACATTAAACTGCCTATACCTGCCTATATCTGCCTATGGGGGGCATTAAACTGCCTATACCTGCCTATGTAATTTTATTGGTATCCATTTTTATTTTTGAAATTTACCATCACCCGCTGCATTTTCCACCCTAGGCCTATACTTGAGTCAATAAGTTTTCCCAGTTTTTTGTGGCAAAATGAGGTGCCTCGGCTTATTTTCGGGTCGGCTTATACTCGAGTATATACGAGGTACTATACAGTAAACTTTTTTTGTGGTGCTCTTCCGATTAGTATAGCATGGTACAACATGTTGTCCTGCACAGCTAAATGCTGACACACACCAACCCAATTTATGCAGATTATGCACGATCCCCCCAGCTCTCCCTCGTAATGAGAGTGAATGAATATTACAGCATTTTAGGTGTCTTTTGCCAACAGTAATACTGTAATATCCCACTTTCACGACATGACTCATTAAAAGTGTTCGGTGGTGTGATGCTTCACAGTAAACAATATCTCATACACCTACACACCCATGAGTATCGCCTCTTATACTCAGCAGGTTCCGGAGATAAGCCAACGTCTAAGGAAGGCATTGGAAGTTTCTGGGCTGTTTTAAGCCTGATTCACACAATAAGTTTTTTCATCTCACAAAATAGATTGCGATAGATCGGTCAATGGTTCTCATTCATCTCTGACATCAGACGATGTCACCTTACATCAGTTCCATCAATTTGTTGGTGAGAAGGTCCAAAATTAATGACTTTGTTGGATCATGTAAACAAGATTCACTATTCTACAGGGAATGGTTGAACTGAGGCACAACCTTGATATCAATTTTTTTGGCTCTTTTTGCTGTTGGTAAGGGTTGACTTATAGAGGACCTGTGACTTCTCCTCACATGTTTGTTTTAGTAAATACTCATGTTCCCCATGGGATAATAATTCTCAATAGAGTTGCTTCAACGTGTTCCCGTTTGACTGATCTTTGGTATCGGCACCTTCTGAACATAAATGGTTTGACTCTGATCCTAACCCCAGCCCTAATCATGACTGTATTCCTAAATTAGGGTCTTCAACTAGTCTGCAGGGCTTAACCTACAGGTCTCCATCAGCTTTAGTCCCATGGCGCTCATACTCTGATGTCACTTCTGCTGTGACATCCAGTCTAACTCACGTTAGGGTGACGTTCAATGTCACTTTAGGTCTCATGTTATCTTAGGGTAACCCTAACGTTACGTTGGACTGGAAATGATCGATGGAAAGTGACATCAAAACACAAGCACCTCGAGACCAGAAAAAACAGGGGCCTATAAGTCAAGCCCTTCAGACCAGTTAAAAATCCCAAACCTCAATTTAGGGCTAGAGTTATGGTCAACTTTGTAGTAATTTTCAGATTTGGATAAAATTTCCCAAATCTGAAGTGCAATACTAATTCTTAAGTTTCTTTTCTCCTAAGAACCCTGCATTGTGGTGCTCCTCTGATATTCCTTCTAGAAGTTTATGAATTAAATGATAAATGGGTTTTTACCATTTCTATTGTCAAGGGGGTTTATCCCTCTAACACACTGACCCTGTCAGCACTGAATGGACTATGTAGGGGCACATCCTCAACTGGTAACACCCAGTTGTCAATTTATTCATAAATTTAGAGGAAATAACAGATGAGCGATACAGCGCACGGTCACAGGAAAACATCTTTCAGACTTATCATATCATGGTGACTGCAAATATTAACGAAAACATGCAGGAAAGATGACCGCTCCTCTCTAAATAGGTCCCAGCTATTGGCAACAGGTCCAATCCCCCCCTCTCCTGCCCAATATTAACTTTAGTCTCATCCATACAGCTGTTCCCGAGATTTGTTCTTCTGCCGCTCATTATTTACACAAACGGGGCCGAGGAGCATGAAATGAACATTTCCAATGGAAAACTGGAAAGGCGATTACCTGATATATACCTCTTCAGGTTCATGTGTTTGGAAATCCCTTGTCTGTGGACCTTTATAGGAGTATAGGAGTCCATGTAGCAGAACTGGGACAAGGTATTCTGGTGCCCTAGGCAAATAAGGCATATAGCACCACCCCTATAGAAAACTGAGCCCACTCCATACCTCTTGTGCCCCTTTTCTGCCTGAGATAAAGTGGCGCCCTAGGTGATCACCTGCCTTCACTACCCATCATCCCAGCCCTGCGGGATTACTAGCGTGTTAGTACTACCATATGGTACCTCTAGCTGTGAATATTACTAAAAAATACATCAGTAATATAGAATGATACAGATCCATAACTAGACTGCTTGAAAGTGGTCATCAAAGTGTAGCACCTAAAATAAAAAACTAGAAAAACATCATATAAAACCCTATTCCTGCACAATAAACATAGGAAGAGCTAACTTATTACTACATGATTTTGATTATTGAAATTACAGACCCAAAGCCTGCAGCTTAGCTCCCACGCCAATACCTTTTCCTTTGCTATGACAATCTGTGTCATCTAAATTGAATACTATTAGCATTCTTACACTGCAGTTGGTGGTGGATTGGATCCACAGCAGTCCTAACACTGGAGAAGTAAACCTGCAAGCATCGACCCTACAAGTTTCATTACTAAATTGTCAAATGGGTGTTTTCCATTTGGAGGGCGTGCCTACACAGTGTCACATTGTCCAAGGGGGACACACCCCTTTTAAAACTGGAATGGTAACACCCAGTTGACTGAGTCAGTGATAGATATCTATAAGGGTAATAGATATAAGAGAAAATGCTCCAGGATGGTTATTTCACAGGCTGGGGTGAAGCTATAGGGAGTGCGGAGTTAGCAGTAGCTACTGGGCCCTGCAGCCTAAGGGGGCCTAAAAAGTCCTTATGCCACTTTAGAAGAAAAAAGTGTTATAGATGACCCATAGTGGGTGGGGCTTCATTTGACGCTTTGCAATAGGGCCCAGGAGCTTCAAATTACGACTATGTTGACTCAAGTAGTTACTAACACAGACGTGGTCAGGAGACATCACAGATCCTCTTTAAGATTGTTAGAATTACAGATATTGTTATTTGGTCCATAAAGGGTCTCACTATTCAATGTTTGTGCTATATAAATATATATATTTATTCTTTTGTTTAACTTTAGTTTGGAAAGCTCAAGTTATTTTTAACTGATTTCAACTAATCATACTGACGACTAGTGTTGCCTGAATCTGCCCATGTTGAGTTTAACACTGGTTTAAATGAACTTGTGAAAAAAATTCAGTATGTCCAGAAATCACCACAAACCTATATAGTGTTGAGAACTGAAAAAAAAAACTATCACTGCATACAAAAGAATCCTCAACTAAAATATAACCTTTAATAAATATCATTAAAATATAATGTATAACATTCCCCCCAACTTATTCGTACAATAAAATAGAATGTCAGATAGAAAAAAATACATTGATACCAGAGGGACAAAAAAACATACGGGGAATTAATTATATAATAGCCCCTCTAATCCTGTCTGACAGCGGGGTCATCGCCCTGAGAAGAGCGGCTCCGCTATACTGTACAGACTCCCTCAAAAAAATTCTAAATAAATCCTAAGCAGAATAAAAAATAAATAAACAAAAAAGAAAATATTCTGAATAACAAATTCCAAACACAAAGAAAAAAAAAAGTCTATTTCCCCCTCAAACAGAAGGTTCCTCAGGGGACAAAAAAATACATTGATAACCAAATAATAATCACATAAAATAAATAAAGACGAAGTCAACTGTTACCAAAGTGTATGATAACATACATGGAACTACTGAAGACTGGCAGCATAAGGAGAGAATACTTAGCTGTTGTCCAAGATGTATGATGACACATATGGCACCTATGATAAGGCACCTATCATAGGTGCCATATCTGTTATCATACAGGTTCAGTATGTCCAGAGCCGGCATTTTTATACTCTGATCATAACCCTAAACCTAGTCCTAATTCTGACCGTAATCATAACCCTAACCCAAAATTAAGCTTGTGTACAGGGCTTAATTTACAGGTCCCCTTTATCTCCAGTCCCCATCATCTCTGGTCCCCGATGCCTCTGGTCCCGTGGTGCTTGCACTCAGATGTCCTTTCTGACATTACTTCCGGTCCAACTCACACTGGAGTGCCTTAAATTGAGATTGGACTGAATGTGACACTGGACATGAAGCTGGATGGAAAGTGGCCCATCAAGTGCTAGCTTTCCAGGGGGGGGTTCGACAGGGCCGGGAAAATTTAAAACCCCCGTAGACCATTTAAAATTTCCCAAAACCCCCGAACCCCTTTGGGGTTTAGGGTAACAGGGAGGGTTTAAATTTTTTTTTTGGGTTTTTCAAAAAAAATTTCCGTTTTGGGTAAATTTTAAAAACCCCCGCTTCAAATGAAAATGATGGCCAATGCAAGTGGCATTTTGCCCCTGGGGGGACGGGGCCCCCAGTTTTTTTTAAAAGGGTTGTCTCACAAAGGTTTTGTTTTTTTATTTAAAGATCTTGAAAAAAAACAAGTCACTTTGCAATATGTCTTTTCCCATGTCCTACCCTATTCCTAGATTCCCCTCTTGTATGGGCTGCATCAGCTCCTGGGTCGCTATAGCACAGCCCTGTTTAAATCCCTCCTGAAGGCGGGCCACCCTTTGGATGCTATAGCCCCGGGCCCTTGTTCTGCAGCTCTCACTGCAGGCCATTAAACCCGGGTAAAAAATCCCCCCAAATTTAAAAAAAATGAATGAGAAGATGAATCAAAATTAGTGGGGAAACCCTTTTTAAGCCCACCGATCATTAAAAATCCCCAAAACCCAAACCTTCGACATTAATTTCGGGGGATTGTTTTGGGGGTGTTCTAAACCCACTGAACCCCTGGGACTCAGGTCTAATTTAAACCTTTTGAAACTTAATCCCAAGACTCAAGACTGCTTTCTTAAAAGGGTTGTCCACTTTGTAACAAAACCATTTTCGACTTAAAAAAGGGCGAAAAAGGTGTGTGGCTCCCCAAATTTAAATTTTTCTTAGACCTCTATTTGGGAACCAGTCCCATAGACCCAAGAAACCCTATCAGAAGTGTCACCCAAAATTTTTAAGGGGAAACCCAAAGGGGGTTTTTTTTCTAGCTGAAATTCTTGTAAAATTACCCAATACAGGTTTTGGGGGAAAAGATTATGTTTTTTCCGACCTGATGATGGAAAAATTCCCCTTAAAAGGCTGACAAAAAGGCTGACCAACCCCAAAAAAAAGGGGGACAGTTGATGGAATCGGGACCCTGGCCACAGGAAACCAAGAGGGAAAAAATCTAACAAAACGCAAATTTATTTTTTAAAAACAACAATAACAAACATCTTTATAAACCCACACAACATACAAGACTCCGGGGGGAACCCCCAGCAAAAAAAAAAAAACTATACTCACCTTCCTCCGGGCCCCCGGATCCATCGTCATGTCTTTTCTGATTTTTTTCTTTTCAAGAACTTCGGGGCTGGGGAGGTCATGGAAGGAAAAGTTGCTGTTTGGCGGTTGGTCACATGTTTCTGTTCCCCACCATGGGGAGGGGTTTTTATTCTGAACAGGGATAAAAAAATTTTAGGGGCCGGTTGATGGCGGCCAGTCAAAAGCGGGGCCCCCACTCAAAATTCAAGAATGGAAACAGAAGACATGACAGACGTAGAGCTGGATCCGGGGCCAGGAGGAAGGGGAGTATAAATTGTCTTAAATTTTACTGTGGCGTGAGGAGCTGCTTGTTTGCTTTTGACTACCACTTTTTGAGTGATTTGGACAATTAGTCCTCAACCACAGGTTAATCACAGGTGACCAGCGCTTTGGCAATAAGTGCTCTTTCCTACGCCGCCCCCCAGGTAAAAATAAAGCAATGCTTAGTACCAATGAAAAACCAGGGCTGTATAACCAAAACAGGTAGCCCCGACTTATACCGTTCCGACTTACATCTGTCCCCTTTGTTACAAACGGGGACTTTGGGGGGGCTGGCACTTTGAGTTCCATGTTTTCCCCCAGCTTAAAAAAAAAGGGGGGGTGTGGAAAAAAAGAAGTGCCAGCAAGGGCCCCAGCAGCACATGAGGGGGAAAATTTCCCTTAAAAAAGGGGGAGAGACGTAAAAAAACCCTTCCCGGCCCCTATCCAACCCCAAAAAAAAAAAATTTTTTTGGTGGAATTACATTTTTAAAAAAATATTCTTGTTTTTGACTTAAAAAATTCAACTTAAAACAAACCTACGTGCCCTTCCCCTTTGTAACCCCGGGACTGCCCGTATTTGGGTTTCCCTTTCCCGAAAGAGAAAGGCTTCAAGCCCCTTTTTTTGAGCTTTGAACACAGACGCCCCTCTTTGAAATCAGAATTTTTTTAGAGTATCAGAGAGAGTTTTTAAAATCCTATTCCGTCTTGAAGTTCTTACATGGAATCAGTCTTCGCTATTATTAATAGAAATAGTCATTTCATGTTCTGAACTTGTGACAACCACAGGAGAACTTAATTTTAGACCGTGTGAAGAAAATCATCTTGGGAACTTCTGAAATTATGAACAAAAAGGGCCCCCCTTTTGGTTTAATTTCCCCTTTAAATCAGGAAGACAACATTTACTGAGAAAAACTTTAGACGTCATTCTGGGGTTTAATCCCGGAAACCGATATCATAAATGTTTATTTAGACATTAATTTTTCCTGTCCCCTAAAGGGGGCCGTTTCGGCGTAAATCTTTCCCCAAGACTCACGGGTTCCCTTTATTTTGTGCCGAGAAAAAACCAAAATTTTAAATGGGTTTTTAAAAAAAAATTTATAAAGGATAAAGCAGAAATTACCCGAGCAGGTCATGGGGTAATAGGGCTTCCAGTTAGAAGTGCTATTTTTTTTCTCCAATAATTGGGTTGCGGTAGCCATATTGGAAGCGTTTCCCTTCATCCTGTGTTGTCTGTATAGATAGTGCCAATGACAGTAGTGTATGTGCTCAATGGAAATTGTAATCAATGGGAAATGTCATAGATTACTACAGCCTCCAGGAACTGATGGAGCACAGCCCCACTTCTGAGACCAGAGAGTGACAGGGGAGCTGCATGCTGAGCATCACCTATGTGTATAGAAGTTCAATTGAGCTGTCATCATTAAAGTGGTGTTCAAGTTTTTTGTGGGAATATTAAGGGGGTTGTCTCCCGTCAGAGTTTCATTGATGCATCCTGTCACTTCCTGGTCAAACTGTCTGTAATTAGCATACAAGCTCCGTGCATTCACTGCATGTATTCAATTCTGTGTTTTTAGTCTGCTAATTAGTTTAGATTAGCTTAGACGCTTCTCTGAAACTGCTAGCAGGAGGTTTATCTAAAGTAAACAGCAGTAATTACCAGCTTTTGTCTGAAAGATCAGATAAAAACAAGCATTTTACTGCAGGCCAGCACAGAGCTGCTGCAACCTGTGTGATGACGTCACTCCCTGTTATCACATAGAACAAACAGCAGGAGAAAAGGAGTAAACAGGTCGGTCACTTAGGGAACAGAAAGAGCCAGGGAGGTGATAAAATCACTTGTAGCTCTTTAACAAAAAAAAATGAACAAAGCAATATATGTGGAAAATGTCTTCATTTAGTGTTCCCTGCATTTTGAAAGCTATTCTTTGTAGCGAGACAACCCCTTTAAATAGGGCCAAGGTGGGAGCCAATAAAAAAATGCATACTTACCTTCTGGTCCCCCACTGCTGCGGTTCTGCAGTGCCCTGGGATCCCCTCCTCTTCACTTCCTGTGCTGGAAGTAAACAGAGGCTTTGGGCATGTGCACACGGCGTTTTGCAATATATTTTTCGATCTGAAAACTGTATTACGTAAAATGTATCTAAACAGGTACCCAAAGTGTGGTACATGTTTGGACACGTTTTCTGAAATACAAAAACGCACCCTATAGTTTTAAATAGGGTGTGTGATGCAGAAAACGGATCAAGAATTGATTTGTCAATTCTTTGATCGGATCAGTTAAACGCAAAGCAAAGACGTATGTAAAGCACGTATCGTCTGAATGCGGCTATGTGTTTTACATTGAAACCAATGTCATCACACAGGAACATTTTTAGATACATGTTTGGATCTGTTTTTGGGTTCGAAAAATGTACTCAAACATGTATCTAAAAACCTCTGTGTGAACATACCTTTAAGCTCCATTCACTCGCTATAAAGTGCTCTGCTGTCTGACTGCACCCTGCACAGGTTGTGAGGAGGAAAAAATCCTAGGACACCAATGAATGGCAACAGTGGAGAACCAGGCGGTATGATTTTTTTTTTGCCCCCAATGTAGCCCAATTTAATGTCAGTTTGGGAAAAAAGATAGAACACCTCTTTAATTCCTCACCCTCAATGGATGATATCACTCTGCTGATCCTACCCCAGTCTACACTGCAAAGCTAAAAGAGCTGCAGAAAATAGAAAATGCCAGCCTATTGGGGCTAATAGGAAAACTGGAATATTTAAAGATCTCTTATAAGGACAACAAATAAATAAGTAGCAAATTATTACAAATAGTAACGATTAATATAACAATACATTTTTCAAATGTTTAGTATGAAATGAACAAAATAAAAAATATAAAATGAAAATAAATTAAAATAAAAAACAATCTGATTGAAATCAGTGTATCATCGTTTTCTGAGGCTACATCCCCTTTAAGATCATAACTGGGTATAAGCTATAAGGGAGACAGGTATGTATGGGGCTGCGCCAGGAGTCTGGTGTCTTTTCAGCCCAAAAACTAGTGCAGCCCTGTTTACTCCATTTGCAACCAGGCGCATTACAGAGCGCCCGCGTCACTTTGTAATGCGCCTTAGATCAGGGGTGCGCTGGAGGCGTTGCACTAGAACCGTACAAAGCTACAGATTTATAGCTTCAGTACAGCAAATCCAGGGGCATAACTGCTGGAATAGGTAGAGCACTTTAAAAGTGGGTTACC
Organism: Phyllomedusa bahiana; assembly: GCA_025379985.1. Lineage (NCBI taxonomy): Eukaryota > Metazoa > Chordata > Amphibia > Anura > Hylidae > Phyllomedusa > Phyllomedusa bahiana. The sequence continues at coordinate 12,549 of JAODAL010050875.1, read as the reverse complement.
TGAGCCAGAAGTGTTGGTTTTGCCTTAGAATGCACCTGATCTATGACCCGCAGTAGAACGGGGTTAATAGTTTTTGGGAACATTCTAATTGTGCACAAAAAAAACGGCATTTGGGTCCCCATAAATCCATTTTGCCCTAAATATTTTAGGTTCCCATCTACAACATCAATCCAAAATGGGGTTTTGTGCTTTGTTTAAAAAAAAAAGTTGCTTTCTTTGCATAAACGCCACCCCGCCCACGGGTTGGTAAAATTTTGCAGCCAGCTTTTAAAAAGGGGTTGTCCCCTCATTGATTCGCTTACTTCCGTCCGTTTTTTTGGGTTTTCCTTTAATTTGGGGCGTGTTTACTGGCTTTTTATGGGCTGAGTAAGCCGGTCGTAACAAGCGACCGGGCGGACCCTTAGGAGAGATTGAAGGGTTGTAGTTAAAAGAACCATGCTGGGCATTCATGGAATTGAACAGGTCGTACTATAGCAACCAGTACTGGCAGCCATAGGAGAGACTAACGGTCTGTACTTAGAGACCGTGTGGCACCCTATCAGAGAGTTTAAACAGGTCACTGTAGTATAGAAAACCCTTGCGCCACCCTATCAGGAGAGATTGAACGGGTCTGTAGCATAGCAAACCAATGCTGGCCCTATCATGGGAGATAACAGGTCTGTACTTGAAACCCTGTGGCACCCTATAGGAGAGATCTAACGGGTTTAGCTATAGCGACAGTGCTGGAGCCAAAGGGAGAGATCTAACAGGTCTGTAGTTTATAGCACCAGTGCTGGCCCTACCGGGAGAGATGGAACAGGTCTGTAGCTTAGCGACCTGAGGAGTGATGCGCCCATAAAGAGGGGATCGGGAATGGGTAGGCATGTTAATGGACCTTATTGAAAGTACTTGTTCTTAAAAGATCTTTCACATAAAAAGCAGCAATCCATGTAGTGAGACAACCCCTTTAAGTGAATAAGGCTGAGCTGCGTTACCACATACAACCTGTAGACAATGGGGCAAGGTTATTGAAAGAAAGCAGCCGTGTTTTTCATAATCCAGTAAAACCCTGAATACTTTTTGTCTCAAGTGATCCTATTTTATTTGTCACTTTGGCGAGAAAACCCCTGAAGTGGCGCCGGCGCCGATTGTTCGCTTTTCATTTATATTGCAGTCACATTTGAAAAACATTATTGTTGTTTCCTAATGCAATGTAACAAATGCAGATATCACGACGTAAAAAACCCATGAATATGAGGGCTGCGGAATCGACGCTGCTTCGCTAATTTGTATTGTATCTGCATGGCTGGATTTGCCAATTTTTTGTCAGGTTTAATATTTGTGCTAATAGATTCCCCCCCCTGGCCCTTTCTGCGGAGTTCAATGAAGGACTAAGACACTGCATAAAAGATATCATTATGTCGGCTGGCAGGTAACGGCTCATTATTATGCATTATTTTGAAAGGTTTCCTTATTGCTGACCTTAAAACTTGTACTTTACAAATAATAACCCTCCGCACAAAGCACCGCGCTGAACTCCGGAGCCTGCAGCTGCCATGAACTCTGCCGCAATTAGGGGACAAATCTAAAGTCTTCCCGATAAACATTGATACACAACCAAATTAGTGTTTAAATGAAAATTTCTTACGAAAAGCCCACAAAATGGGCTCCTTTTTTTTCACCTTTAGGAGGGGGAATGGGGCATGTGGGGAAAATTGCAGGAATCAGATGACATTCTCTGCTTTAGAAAACTGACAGATGTACTATTTAAAGGAGGATTGCACCTAACAGTCTTCATTGAATAGCTGGAATAGGTGATTAAAGGGGTTGTCTCACTACAAAGATTGCTGCTTTTTATGATAAAGATCTTGTAAAAAAAAAGTACTTTGCTATAGTGTCCATTAACAGTGTCCTACCCCATCCTAGATATCCCCCCTTTAGGGGTGCATCAGTGAAAAGGGCCCTTAGCTCAGACCTGTTCAATCCCCATGATGCTGTCACCACGTGTTTTAAAGCTACGACCCGTTTTGATCTTCCTGATAGGCTGCCACACGGTTTCTGTAGCACAGACCTGTTTGTTTTTTTGATAGGGGTCCAGGATGGTTTTCTATAGCTCAGACCTATCCATCTCTCCCGATAGGCTGCCAGCAGGTTGCTATAGCTACAGACCCTTTTTATCTCTCGGTAGGCTGCCAGGATGGTTGCTAAGCACAGACCTGTTCCCCCTCTCCGATAGGCGGCCAGTGCTGGTCCTTAGCTAAAAGACCTTTTTAATCTCTCCCCGATAGGGTGCCAGCACGGTTCATAGCTAAAATCGTTTGACTCTCATGATGGGTGTCAGCAGGTTGCTATGTAAGACCCGTTTGATCTCTCCCGATAGGGCTGCCAGCTCGGTTGTATAGCCAGACCTTTCGATCTCTCCTGATAGGCTTCACATGGTGTATAGTACAGACCGTTCAATCTCCCCTGATAGGCTGTCAGCCCCCTGGTGTATAGCTACAAAACCTGTTTGATTTTAAAGGCTGCCAGCTTTTGGTTTGCATATAAGACGGCTTCTACTGCAGCCTGAGAAGCCATAACACCCCCCGAATTCAAATGAAACCAAGGAAAAAAGATGGGGTAAAATGAATCAATGTAGTGAGACAACCCCTTTAAGCAGGATATATATGATCTTGGCGCCGCTCGCCAATTCTACCTCATCACACTTTATGAATGTGTCCCATTCTACGACAAAAAAGCCTCAGCCGTGTCACTATGAAACTGGTATGGATTTGTACGACACGCTTTTTGAGCACATTTGGTACATTGTACGAATCTGGCGTGACATGCCCCCACATCATTGGCGCGGTCAAAAGTGTTGTTTCTGGTGCAGATTGCGCCAAGTTTTGGCATATGACGGTTCATACATCTATAGCTGGCTACAGCAGTTTGTTTGGCTCAAAAAATGCCAAAAAAGGGCACAGCCCCATTCATGCATATCACCCATAGGACGACATGTATGATTTATGGCACCTAGATGCCAATTTTCATGCGCATTAGAATAGTGTAGAATGCGCCTGATTTATGAACCTGTTCTACAGCGAGTCATAAATCAGGCACATTCTAGCGCTAATACGACACTTCAGGCTCAGGTAAACCTCTTTTAAAGTGCTCTATCTGTTCCAGCAGTAATGCGCCTGGATTTGCCACACTGAAGCTATAAATGTGTAGCGTACGGTTGTAGTGCTCCCCGCCTTCCGCACGCCCCCCGAAATCAGGTGCATTATAAAGTGCCGCGGGTGCTCTGTAATGCGCCTGATATTGGCGTACGGCCAACTTTAAACTATAGTGAACAGGGCTGCGCTAGATCTCAGGCTGAAAAGACGTCAGACTTCTGCTGCAGCCCAGTTCATACATGGCGCCCATAGTGTCTATTTTGGGGGGGTCTAATTGAGAAAACCAAGGTCCCATGTCCTTTGTTTAAGTTGAGCCACAGTAAAATATGATCACTTCCACTTAAATGGGTACTCTCATTACATTGAGTAGCTTTAAACATGTAGGCAAAGGTAAAAAAAAAGATCATTTCCAAGTTCATTGTTATTCTGATTTTGCTTCCTTTCAAAGTTGAATTCTTATTTCTCCCTATACGGTTTTCAGGTAACTGACCCCCTTCTCGCCTTTGCATGGTCAGGTGGGTGATGTTACTCCCTGCTGTGTCTTATCAGGAGCTTGTTTATGTTTCTTGCTGGTTCACCCTTTAGAGGACTGCAGCCTTGTGCCCTGCTGTTAAAAACTCTCCATCAATGATGTCCCTCTAACAGGCTCAGTTAGGATTAATAGAGCTGAAAGGTCCCGTACCGCTATAAAACCCCCCACGCTGAAAAAGGAAAGGGGATTGAACTGTAGAACCCCCTAAGCCTGAATAGGAAGGAGGAGCCTGGAAACTCTAGAAAAACCCCCCACAGCCGAACAGGAAGTGTGAGCCTGGAGCGTAACCACCCCCAGTGAGAGGAAGTGGAACAGAAGTGTAGAACCACTCCAACCTGAAAAGGAAATGGGGGCCTGAAGCTGTAGAACTACTCACGGTGGAACGGAAGTGTGAGCCTGAAGCTGTAGAACCACTCACAGCCCGAATGGGAAATGGGGCTGAAACTGTAGAAACCCCAGCCGAACTGGAAGTGGTAGCCTGAAACTTAGAAACCACTACAGCGTGAAATGGGGAAAGGGGGGCCTGAAACGTAGAAAAATACCCACAGCGTGAACAGGAAGTGTGACCCTGAAGCTGTAGAATCACCACGCCGGCAAGAAGGGGAACATGAAGTGTAGAACCACTACACCCCTGAACTGAAGGGGTAGCCGAATTTTGTAGAACCCCCCATGTCTGAAAAGAAGTGGGAGCCTGAAGCTGTAGAACTACCCACAGCCTGAATAAAGTGGGGCCTGAAGCTGTAGAACCCCCCAAAGCTGAACTGGAAGTGGTGCCTAAAGTTTAGAACCACTCACGCGTAAACTGGAAGTGGAAGATGAAGTGTAAAACCACCAAGCCTAACAAATTTACCTACTTTAAAAACCCCACACCTCAAATAATCCTAATAAAACCACCCATACTCTACAAAAAAAACCCAATTTTAAACCCCACATCCTAAAAACAAAAAACAACTATTTAAAACCCTCTTAAACACCTAATAAAAAAAAACCCCCTTTATAAATTCACCACAATGAAACTTATACTTAATTTACAAAAATTCACAACCCCAATCCCCCCCCACTATCAGACCATCTTTAATCTATCTTATATTTAACAAACTTTTAAAAACAAAAAGGAAATCTCAAACAATAAATTTTACACGTATATTTAAAGAAATCTAACCCATATGCCTATTTCCATTTTAGCTCCTTTAAACGGACTAAAAAATTGTTGTCTGTTCCAAAAACCAGAAGATTATATATATAAGGGAAAAAGTGGAATGAGAACCTCGGAAGCCCGAAATAAACGTGAGTTAATTTAGTTTACGGGTTATTGTTTTTTTAGTATTTTAAAAATTTGTTCTTCCTATATATCTATAGCCGGTATCACCAGGCGACGGAACTTATCTTCGCGTCGCATGTGCCCTCCGCTTCCCCTTACTGTCCCAAAGCAAAAAAGAATAAGCAGAATTGTGAACTTCATTTTAAATGTGAATGGAAAAAAAAACGAAGCTAAAAAGTAGAACACGTTAAATAGAGCAAAGTGTTTCCAAAGTAACTCAACTTGTTATGTAGACTTTGAAAGTGACATGTCAGTGGTTTTTGAGAGCTCGCCCTCTCTAAAGAAACAGCCGTAGACTAAAATAGATTGAAACACATAGGGAAGCAATACACTTGCTGCTTACAGCTTACGTACAGGGCATTTAAAGGGGTTTTGCTATGAGGTAAAAACCCCTGCGGCTGCAAGCCGGCCATGCATGTGAATAAGGAAGGGTAGTGCTTGTGGCTGCCCTCTCCATTCGCTTCTATAGGATGTTATGAACATAGCTGAGCACACACTTGGGTATCTTTGGAATCTGCCATAGAAGTGATTGGAGAGGACGGCCACAGGCACTAGCCTCTTCTTTCACTTGCATGGCCAGCTCGCAGCTAGCGGTCAGTGCAGGGGTCTTTACTTCACGGTTAAACATTTTTAAAGGGGTTGTCTCACCACACTGTTTCACAGAGCCAAAAAACAGTTTTCATTCATGCATCCTGTCTTTCCCGGTCAGGCTGTGGGTGATTAGCTATCTAACGGTATTCAAAAGGCTGTAATTTTTCTTACATGAGAGCAGGAGATGTTTATCTAAAATCCCGAGAAATTTTAGAGCAAAAATAGACAAAGTAATTTGTTCTTTGTTTGTTAGATCGATGACATGAAAAAAAAGTAATTGTCTCCTTTGTTTGTTTGATCAGTAACACTGAAACAAAAAATAATTTTTTCCTTTGTTTGTTAGTCAATAACATGAAAAAAAGTAATTAGTTCCCTTTTTTTGTTAGATCAGAGAACACTCCAACAAAAGTAGTCTCCTTTGTTTTTTAGATCAGATAACACTAAAAAATTAATTAGTCTCCTTTGTTTGTTAGATCAGATAACACTAAAAAGTAATTAGTCTCCTTTGTTTGTTAGATAGATAAAATCAAATTCAATCCATTGGTTTTGGTTTTGACCTGGTGGGTGACAGACCCATCTATAGAAAAGCAAAAAGCAGGGGGGGAGCAGGTTTGGGAAATAGAGAAACCGGTGCATCAGAGCTGATAAAATCTCTCTTATCTCTCCAACAAGGAAAAATAAACAAAGCAATATATTTGAAAAACGTATTCATTTACTGTTCAACAACATCACCTGTGTACAATCTAACCAGTATAAGCCCATTATAGTCACCGGCATACGATTGGCATTAGCCATAAAGCAATGAACGGTCTCTTCATCAACTCAGCAGTCTCTCAAGCAATCAAACAAACAAAGCAATGAACGGTCTCTTCATCAGCTCAGCAGTCTCTCAAGAAGTCAAACAAACAAAGCTACTATTTCTTTACCTGGAAGAGCAATACATGTTGTAATTGTATAGTAGATGTAGAGCAGCCAGAAATCTCGTGTTATCTGCATATTTGCGTCTTCTCCTGGTGGTTTATATAAATGTACATTTTCTCTCTCCATAGGCGGGCGTTTCCCAAGTTAAGCGGCCGCATATGTGCTCTAAACGTAGATGTGCCCCCCTGTGAATCCCCCCTTCAATGAAGCATGAGCCTGAATAGACATGAGAAGAGAGATACTGCAGCCGCATCCCCCTCCTCCTGTCTACCATTAATTACTGGGGAGGCATTTTTTAGTATGGAGGAGGTTTGTGATCATTTAAAGACATCCTGCATCCCGGGAGAGATGCTACAGACTGATGGAATTTAAGCAAGATGCTATTTTCACCCAATAAGATATGTTACAAAGTTTCCGGCGTCTGCAAGTGCTGCTGATTTAGTTTCAGCTGAAAGGGACCGTCCCACTATAGATCATGAAAAATGTTTGTCACTTACATCCGGTGAATAAAAAAGTATCCAGTTAAAAGTTATGGCATTTACTAATAAAAGATAGTTTGGTCGGCTCACCCGATCCCAATCACGATCCAGTGAAGGAGGCACGAGGCAGCAGAGCCAAAGCTTGAAGCAGAACCAAACTGTAAGGGCTTGTTCACACGACGTTTTGGATGCGTTTTACGGATCCGTTTTAACCTGCGAAAACTGGATGCAAACTGCATCCAAAAAGCGGATCCAGAAAACATAACAGCTGACCCTTTTTTGGATTCGTATTGGATGCGTTTTGCATGCGTTTTACGGATCGTTTTTGGATCCGTTTTTTTCAATGCTTTATTTAAATCAACCTATCAAACTGCAATTTAAATATAATATAACCTATCAATGACCAAGAAAAAAAAAACTTTTTTTTACCTAGTGTCAATCAACTGTACATACACCTATGATTTTAGAACCACCCCCCCTATATTTTTTTTTAAATCAACCAATGTTTTAAACCACCCCATGTAATTAATTTAATAAAAATCATTATAAAACTAAATCATTTATAAACTAAATATTTATAAACTAATATATATTTAGTATACATATATATATTTATATACATTTATATAAATATGCATTTATATACATTTATAATATTATATACATTTATATTATATATAAATACTATACAAAAGTATATTTATATATATATAAATATACTAGTATATACATTTATAAACTAAACATAACCCAAACATAATATTCAAATTTTATATTTAATTTAAATCCAATGCGTTTTACGGATGCGCTTTTGGCATCGAAAGCGGATCCAAAACGCACCCAAACGTATGCTGCGCTTTTGGATCCGCTTTCGGGATGCCAAAAGCGCACTCCATTATTTCCTATGGGGATTTCTCTTGCGTAAAACGCAAGAAGAATTGACATGTCAATTCTTAAAACGGATCCGTAAAGCGGATCGCGAAAAGCGCGTCGGCGATCACTCGTGTGAACAACGATGCGCTTTTGCCATTGAAAGCAATGTTAATCACACTGACAATTGTTAGATCCGTTTTGCGGATCCGTAAAACGGATCCATAAAACGAATCACAAAATCATCGTGTGAACAAGCCCTTATATCCAACATTCCTCTGGATTGGAAGCTGATGGTGCTCATTAAAAGTTCGATTTTTGTTACCCTGTTTCCCCGAAAATAAGACCTAGTGCATTTTTAGTTATGAAATTCAGAGTTTGGCTGCTTATGCTGATGTCTGTGATGAAATCACTACAGTATATTAATACATGTTGATGTTTTGTTCAACAATAAATGTGAATTATTGTTCATAGAAAAAAAAACATCCCCTAAAAATAAGTCTTAGCTCGTCTGTAGGAGCAAAAACTAATATAAGACACTGTCTTATTTTCAGGGAAACAGGGTAGTAGAACATTAACAATCATACATAGTCCACAGCAAACAGAAAAATAAAAACGATTTGGATTAGGGACTACTATGTCCGAAATGCCTTAGCTTACTTCCAATATTTCACATAGGGTCTAGTGTGTTTTTTTCCCTCTTTGCAGTGGACTATGCATGATTTTTAATGTTATAGTAATAAAAATAGAACTTTTATATTCAACATTCCTCTGGACTGAAAGCTGATGGTGTTTGTTAAAATTTACTAACATGGTATAGTGCCACTTGGAGAGACATGTATGAAACTAGGCGCATCGAAGTTCATTTTCTCATCTGTTTTTCAGTGTATAATGCACCTGATTGTATGAAAGGGGTTTTTGTGCGATAATAAATGGAGTCTAAAGTTCTCTGCCCCTCGCCTGTGTGTTTGCTGCATTATGGAACATAGGTGCATTAGTAATGAGTCTAACATGTATAAAGGCTATAGATAGGCTGGAAATAAAATAAGTCATTAGAATAGCATGTCAGTGATAGAAACTGTGGTACTGATCCTGCTTGGTGAACCACAGGTCCCAGCAATACCTGTGCTGTGCTGTCTGTTGCTGTATGTAGAATAAAGGGTGAGAGCAGCAAAAATACATTTCAAATTTAATGTAGTAAAAATTTCATATTTAAAAATCTGAACAACATCAGTGGTTATTAAATGTAAAATTAGTTTTAGAGTCTATTACATTTAAATACATTTTAGGAGATATTTTTATATTTTTGGGATATTATATATTTTTATACTAATTTTATATGATAACGTTTTTACTAAATTTAAATAATTTAATTTTATATCGTTTGATTATCATAAATGACGTTTTATTATTGTGCTGGTGGAAGATGAGAAATATTTGACATTTTTTGCCCCTTACTGCAAATCTATCTCCACCTCGACTCCTCAGGTTCAGGCAGATCATATTGAGATAGGTCTGCCTGTCCGAGCAGTAATGCGCCTATTTTTGACGAACCACATTCATAGATGTGTCTAACATTACGAGCGTAGTGCGACGCCCCCAGGACACCCCCTCATGTCGGGCGCATTAGAAAGTGTTGAGTCTTATGAACAATGCGCCTAACACATTCATTAGGTGAATTAGACATCGTAGCCGCATTTGACGCCAGAAAAGGGTAAAAAACCTGATCATACAGGTCGCCCTTGATGTTTAAAGTGATGGGTACGTCCACCTAATGAGCTGCTGGACACACATGCTCAGTCACTCTCTGTACAACCAGGTCTTTACATAGTGATCCTCTGTTCACCAATAGAAATAGTTTTCTGCCCTGCTTGTCAGAGAAGTAACATGGCAGTACACCAAGGAGACTCCTTCTGCATAGGAAGTTAGAAGGGCGATATTCTCACCTTCCAGAAACGAAAAGTTTGCAAAATTCGATTTTGTTAAAGGGGTTTGCCCAGCCTGCTCTTCACAGCCCTCTTCAGGCTCCCACATCCAGTTCAGGCTGTGGGTGGTTCTAAAGCTACAGGCTCCCACTTCATGTTCAGGCAGTCGGCAGTCCAACAGCTTAAGGCTCCCAGTTACTGTTCAGACTGTGGGAGGTTCTATATCTTAGGGCTCCCATTTCCTGTTCAGGCTGTGGGCGGTTCTACAGCTTCAGGCTCCCATTTCCTGTTCAGGCTGTGGGTGGTTCTAGAGCTTCAGACTCCCACTTCCTGTACAGGCTGTGGGTGGTTCTAGAGCTTCAGGCTCCCACTTCCTGTTCAGGCTGTGGGTGGTTCTACTGATTCAGGCTCCTACTTCCTGTTCAGGCTGTGGGATGTTCTGCAGCTTCAGACTCCTACTTCCTCTTCAGGCTGTGGGTGGTTCTACAGCTTCCGGCTCCCACTTCCTGTTCAGGCTATGGGTGGTTCTACAGCTTCCGGCTCCCACTTCCTGTTTAGGCTGTGGGCGGTTCTACAGCAGTGACTGGCATTCTGCTATTCTTAGCTGAACCTGTTAAAGAGACATAGGTAATGAAGGAGTTTTAAGAGCAGGGCAGAAGGCTACAGAGCTCTAAAGGGTTAAAGATTATCAGTAGGAAAGATAAACAAGCTTCATCCTGCTGATAAGACACAGCAGGAAGTGAGGTTACAATCCGAGCCACTGTTAGAGCATAGAGAGACGGTTGGTAACCTATCGAAGCTTGTGCACACAAGCAGGTGATAAAAATTGCTCTAGCGCGGAAAGAACACAGAATCAGAACATAAATGTATTTGGTGACAATCTTTTTTTTACCTTGGCTTCAATGTTTAAAGCTAATCACTGAGATGGGAATAACTATAAAGGTTAATGGGGTTTTACCACAAGATAAAATCCCCAGCACAGGTTGCTCACAGATAGCTGCGACCTTGTGGCGGTCTCCTCTATTCACTTCTAAGGGAGCTCCTGTACACTCACTCAGCTATATTCGGGACCTCATATAGGAGTGAATGGAGAGGACAGCAGCAAGCAACGCCCTCCTCATTCTCATACGTGGTCATCTCTCATCTATCTGTGAGCAACCTGTGCTGGGAATTTTACTTTGTGGTAAAACCCCTTTAGATGTATTTTCCACCTTGTAGAATTCCAGTTTTTTAGAAGGGTAACTTGATGATTATCTGATCATAAAGTGCACATTTTGCTGATACTCCCAATGTTTAGCTATAGAAAGAGCTTTAGGCAAGTTTTCAATTTCCCTACACCACAGAGGAAATTGAAGGGGTTATCTGCAGGTGGCCAAATAATTAAAAATAAGCCTATATTCTCGAGTCCCAGTTCTCAGCACTTGGTCTCTATGGTCTTCTGTTTACAGTTTCCTGCTTCCGGATGAAAATGCCACCACTGCAGTGATCACTTTTCACTTCTGAATCTAATTAGTGGTCTAGTTGGTTCCCATCTGGAAGTAAAAAGCTGTAAACAGAAGACTGGAGAAAGCAAGCGCTGGAACAGAGGGCTAGAGATAGGCGAGCATTGCATTTTTTTTATTTGCCCACCTGTAGCTTAAAGGGGTTGTATCATTACATTAAATGGCCTTCAGAATAAGCGGACAGTGAAAACAAGCAACTGGGCAATTGGATGTCATTTGCAAATCTGTCTTGTTTTCACTGTCTCCCTTATGTTCGTTTTCTGTAAACACTGTTCCCCAGTGTCGGTCGGATTCCACCTCCTTTCATTTCATTGGCTGATGGCTCTACTAATTTACATTCTGTCACGGGAGCGTGCATTCCTGCCTCTATCACTCAGAATAAGGGGCCAGCAACAATTTCACTCTGCACAGTTAGCAGCTCCACAGTAACACTGCAGCTGCTTCTACAATCAGAAAACGCAGAATTGTGCCTCGGTGCCTAAGATCTGTGCTGCTCTGGATGAGTTCATAGAAGACTGGATTCAACTGTAACAAACCTCCAGCTGTGAGAGGAGAAGAGTTCATAGAAGACTGTCTAGACTGAATGCAGGGCTTTGGTATGTAAACAAGAAGCTCTTACAAAATAAGGCTGCATAGGGAGAGGAACGACACAGTGACATGTGGACTCAGACAGAGAGTGGGAGGGTGGGCACACTGACTCGGGAGGGAGCAGGAACAATGAAGGTGGGGGATGATGTCATCCCCCTTCGTTAAGAAACACCCAGCTGGGAGGGGAAGAAACGCCCCTAGATTTCAGGAGCTGAGAAGCTGAAAATACAATGAAACAGACCGAACTGATGAAGCAATACATCCTCTTTAACATGTGACTTTTAAAGAAACTGGGCAACAGGTTTAAAGGGGTTGTCTCACTGTATTGATTCATCTTACTTCAGTCCTGTTTTCTCAGTTTCATTTTTGAATTTACTGGCCTGCAGTGACAAGCTGCTGAGGACCCCAGGTCTGTAGCTATAGCAACCAGTGCTGGCAGCCTATCATGAGAGATTGAACAGGTCTGTAGCTATAGCGACCTGAGGAGCTGATGCAGCCTATACAAGAGAGGATATCTAGGATTAGGTAGGACACTGTTAATTGACACAAATTGCAAAGTGACTTGTTTTTGCAAGATCTATAACATAAAAAGCAGCAATCCCTGTAGTGAGACGACCCCTTTAAGCATTACACGATGCTCATTCATAGGTTACATAGAGAGCTCCCAGTAACTGCTCCTCCCCCCT
>JAODAL010050874.1:0-27082 GCA_025379985.1 Phyllomedusa bahiana | reverse complement strand
AAGCTCTTCTATTGAACTTATATTTAAACGATAGCAAGCTTGATCCCAAAATCTTATTTGCAAGACTTTTAAAATAAAATATCCATAAAATTTCCCAGGAAAACATTTAAAAAATTTCAAACTGTGGAGAAAAAAAGAGCAATGGAATATTTTTAAGTACGCGGTCCGGGTTTTAAAAAGGGCGTACCCCTTCGAAACGTTGCTGTTCGAGGTGCAGCTCGTCCTATGTCTTACATTCCTCTGCTACTCCGAGGGAGTGAATACCCGCACCTGTGGTTGTGAGATGATGAGCGACTTTTGGAACCATTTGGTCTTTTCCGCTGAATTTGTTGCGAGCGTTATCAGTGGGAGGGGAAGCGAGGGGGTAGTGTCAATACGGGTCCCGCCAAAAAAAGGGAGGGGCGGTCGCAGAAGTCCGCGGGAATGATTCCGCCGCCACGGTTAGCGCAAACCCCCGTCCTCGCTTATCGCCGTAAAAAAGGCCCGGGACCCTCAACCCGGGGCTTCTTTGAGAAAGCCTCTGATTCACCCCGATGTATATCCCGCCTTTGCCGTAAACGCATAAGTAAGGCAAGAACCAAAGTGGAAAACACCACCAACATGTCTGTCAATGCAGCAAATGCAGGGGTTTTGAAATGGGGGGAAAAACCATTGGCCAAAAAAGGCCGACCCGGCCGGGCCCCCAACCCCACTGTCACCACCCTCTGTCTCCCCCTCCTCCTCCCCGCCCACAAGGTTCCTCACTGCCCATGTCTCTAGAGTCTGATCGGGATAAGCCTCCGCTTTAAGCCTCCACCGTCCCCCAAGTACCCCAGCATCCCCAGGGGCCCCCTTTCCTACCCCTTTCCTTCCGCCTTTTGGGGACGACCTGCACCCCGTACAGCGGCCAGTCTGGCCAGCCTTCTGTCCCGGGTTTTGGAGCAAGAAACATTTTAAAAAACCCCAAAAACCATCCCAAAGCCAAAAGCCTGAATGTCGGCATTCCCCAAGGCTTTTTGGCCCTTTGGGAAAATGTTCCCTTTTCCCCGTCTGGGGGGGACACAGTTTTTTTTTCCCCCCAAACGCCCAAGGGGCCCCTTTGCCTGCCCCCAATCCCAAAAAGCCGAGCGGGCCCTTTTTTTTTTCCCCAAAAAAACCCCGCCCCTGCCCGGGCCCAACCACGTGTCACCCCAAAAAATTTCCCAAAGCGCGTTGCCCCTCCCACCCTAGGGCCCGGAAAATTTTCCAACTAGTAAGAAAACGGCCAAAGCCCTATATCTCTGGGGCCAGTCATTTGGGTGGGGGGGGTTTGGTTTGTCTCGGGGGTGACGGTGGCCCCCTAAAGGCTGGGGCGCACCCCTTTTCAAAAACCGCGGGATGGTGGGGGGCTTTTTCCCCCCCCCCCCCCAAGGGTTCCTTGGTGGATCACTTTTGCCCCAGAGAAAAACCAAGCCGTTTTGAAAATTAATTCTTTTTGGAGACTGTCCCCACACAGGCCCGGGAAGCTGTGGGGGGCCCCCTCCGCAAACGGCCCCAAGCGCTGGTTTGGGGGTGACAAAAAAACCTTGGGGCCAGGAAAGGGTGGTATGTGAAAACCCCGGGCAAAAATCTGCTGGCCGCCCAAAAAGATGGGGAAGGGCTGGCCCACACCCCTTGCCCGGGCCCAAAAGGTCATAAAACCTTGTCGCCCAAAAAAAATTTCTAAAGAGCTCCCCGGGTTTTCTGGACTGCCTGCTGAAAAAGGGGGCTCGAGGTTTGATTTCCCGCATTTTTTCCCGCCGTTCGCCCCCTCGCTTCGTCCCCCCTGGCTTGCGTTGCGCTTTCATTTCCTTTTTCCCCCCCCCGTCAACCTTTCCCCCTTGTTGACCGGGGGGGCAACACCCCTGGAAATTCCCCAACCCCCCACATGCCCAGCAATTTGGGGGCAGCAGCGAAAAGCCTTTTACGCAGTAAACAAGTGACAAAAGGCCTGCCCAAGCAGCGGTGCGGCCTGGGGGGTTTTTTGACCCAACGGAGTGGGGGCAGGTGAAAAAAGGCTCTCCCAACCAAACCTTTCCCCAATTTTTTGAAAAAGCCACCAAAAGGGTCAGTGGGACAATGCCCTTGTCCATGAGCATTGTTTTGATTTTAAATTTGGGAAACGATCGTTGGACACCCTAAAAACAACTTTTTCCCCGAAAAGCAAAGGAGGGGGAAAGACGACACAGTTTGAAAAACACGGGGGCCCCCCCCCCCCTTTTTCCCCCCCCCCCCCCCGTCAAATCCAAAAGGCCCAACATTTTCACAATTTAAAATTCGGCCCCTCATTAGGCAGGGGTTTTTCCGGGGCCCAGAGCTAGTGCAAGGGGGCGCCCCCAGCTCTCGGGTGAAATAAAACTCGGGGCAAGTCGGGGCTGTTTTTTAAAGGGCTGTGCGGGGAAAAGCGGGAGGGGGAGGGGGAGGGGGGGGTCCCCCTAGACCACCGATGTTCCGACGTCCCCCCTTGGAAAAAATTTTTGGGCCCGAATTTGAGGTGGAGGGGAAGATGGGGAATTTCCCATTAGCAAAGTGCCCCCCCCACCCAAAACTTGGGAAATAAAGGGGCCCCATTTTCTCACTTGAGTTTTGGGAACCCCATTTCCTCCAACAGATCCTGGCTTTAAAAGGGCCCATAAAAATGAAAAACATTACTGGGTGGCCACCCCCCTTTGGACCCCCGGGTAAAAAACCCAAAACTCAGCATTTTCCCTTTCCCCACCCCCCCCCAAATGGGAGAGAAAAAATGCAGGAAATGGAGCCCTTTCCCTGATTGATCAACGGAGACCCCGGTTGGTCTGCTTCCGTTTTCCCAAAAATGTCACGGGGGAAAACCCCCCGCCAGCGACGTGACACCCGTAGGGGGCCAAGTAGCCAAAAGCGGGCGAGCAGCAGACAAGGTGGCAAAAGCCTAAGGGGTTTGACCTCTGGCAATCTTTTTTTTACCCCCCTAAACCCAAGGGCAGGGCCAATGCAGGGCACAACATCCCAAACACCCGGGAAACCAGTTTTAAAGATAATGGTCCCCCGAAAAACCCTGCGTCTCAACCCCAAAAAGTTTTTTTTTTATGTGTTTTCCCGGGACCCAATAACTTCTGGGTACCAAAATGGACAAAAGGGCCCCCAAGCGGGCCCTCGCCCACGCCATAGAGGTGTTGTCCTCCCCAAAGCAGCCAGGGGTAAAAATCTGAGGGGAAACCTTCAAAAAGGGCTGGGTGGGGGTCATTACAGACAAACGAAACCGGGTTTTTTTTCCCAAACTTATAATGGGGAAATTCTTTTAAAACTTTCATCAAAAATGAATCAGGCTTTGGATCTCTTTTGAGGGGTTGTCCCCCCCAAAATTTCCCCGGGGTTCCACGATTATTTGGGCTGGGTCAAACTTCCCACTTTCCCTTTCCCCAAAAACAGAAATGGTCCTCTTAAAAAATCTTTTTTTTTAAAAATGATCATTTTTTTAAACTAAAAATTTTTATTCCCATTTCCCCAAAAAGTTCTTTTTTTCCCTGGTTTTTGCTGTGAGGGAGACTGAAAAAGGGACCCCCAAGGTTTCATAAAAAAAACCTTTTTTCCTTTTTACTCACTTCATCTTTAAAATTTTTTTCCTTTTTCCGCATTGTAAGGGTTTTTGGGGGGGTCATCATGTTCCCCTCAAAATTTTTTAAAAAAAAACCCTTTGGTTAGAAAGTCATTTTTAAAATAATTTTTTTGGGGTTTAAATGTTGCTTTTAGAAAAAAGCTTAAAAATCATCGTTTTTTTGGGAAACAGAAATGTGCCCCCTAAGGGGCTTTTCCCCCTCCCTCAAAAATTTTTTTAACAGTGGCTGAGAAGTCTTTTTTTATTTTTTTTTTTGGTCATGCTGCTTTAAAAATTTGCAGCAAAAATTTAAAGGTAAAAATTTAAAAAATGTTGTTTCTAATAGACATTTTTTTTCTTCACAAATTGGGTCAAATTTGGTTTCTTTGGGTCATGTTTTAAATTTTTGGGGGGGGCATTTTGCTGTAAACCGGGCGGGCCTATATTTAACGGGTTTTCCTTTAAAAAAAAATTTGTTTTTCTAACAAAAAAAAATTTGTTTTCACAATTGCCCAAAAAGGGTGGTCAGGGGGTTGGGGGGTTACTTTAAATTTTTTGGGAAAGGCTTTTTGGGTGTGACATGCAGCTTTTCTACAGGTCCTTTTTAAAAAAAAAAATTGTTGTTTTAAACAGACATTTTGTTCTTCAAAATTTTTCCCCCAAAGGGGGCTCAGGGGCCCATGCTTTAAATTTTTTTTTGGAGGCATTTTTTTTCGTCCCATGCAGTTTAAAAACAAACAGGCCTTTTAATTAAAAAAATGTTGTTTTTTTAAAACCGGGGACATTTGTTCTTCAAAATTTTGTCAAGAGGGGGGCTCAAGGGGGGGAAGGGTTTGCTGCCAAAAAACGGGGAATGGGTAGGGACACTTTTTAATGGACCCCAATATTGCAAAATGACTTGTTTTTTGCAAATTTTTAAAAAACATAGCTATAAATCCCTGTATTGAGAAAAAAACCCTTTTAAAAATAATTAAAAAAAAGAGAAAAAAAAGGACAAATGGGGGGGATTCCTTTCCCTTTTTTTAAAAAGGGGTTTTCCTAAAATTTAAAAAACCTCCCAAAAAAAACCCCTTGCATGTAAAAAATTTAGTGGTAAAAAAATTCCTCTAAATTGTACAAGGGGGGTTTACGGGAAAAAATTTTTGACCAGATGTAGGTTTTTTCAGGGGGAACAGGGAGTATGGAGCAAAAGACAGAGAAAAAAATTTCAGAGACCATTTCCTCCGCACTTTTGAGAAAAATTTCCCCCAAGTTTTTTCCAAGTGAAGCTAAATTTGGTTTTTCCGCACCATACGGGGGGGAAAAAGCGCTCCCCCCAGGTCTTGACTTTTGAAAATGGGGAAAGGGCCCTTAAGTTCTCACATTTCCCCCCGTTCCCCCCGAAAATCTGCTTCAGCAGGGGACATTTTTCCCGTTGCTGCTTTCCATCAGGGCTTTTTTAAACCTGCGTAAAAATTTAATGCGGAGGGCCAGCCTGGGCTCCCCAAACCGCACCCACTGAAAACCCCGGGCCCCCTGGGGTCATGCTGTGGCACAGGCCCAAGGTATAGTAAAAATGTCCAGTTCAACTAAAATGGGTTAAAAGCCCTCCTTTTTTTTTTTTTTTTTTACCGGGAAAATTTTTTAAATTTCTGGGGGTCAAAACAGGTTTAATGGTCAAAATGCGGTCCGGGAAACGGGTATATTTCAATGTCCCATTTTTAAAACTAAAATGGGGGTTTAAAAAGGGAACTTTTTTTTTTTCCCGGCATTTTTTAAATTTCTGGGGGTCAAAAAAGGTTTTTAAGGGCCCATGTGCGGTCCAGGAAAAAAGGGTTTGAAAATTTTCCAGTTAAAACAAAAAGGGGGTGGTTGAAAGCCCCCCCTTTTTTTCCGGCACTTTTTAATCTGTGGGTCATGGGGGTTTTTTTTAGAGTCAGGGGTTTTGCTTTTCCGGACGGGATATTAAATTTCCCCGGGTTCAAGAAAAAATATGGTTCAAATAATTATCCCTTCGGGCACTTTTAAATTTGGGGGTGATGCGGGTTTTAAAGGGTCATGTGTTTGTACAAGCCAGGGTAGGGGAATGGGGGTTTTGGACTTTTTTTTTGGGGTTTTTATTGCCTGGGTGCCTAAGAGAACGGGTTACCCATTTTACTGTTGTGGTTTTTAAATTCCAAGCTTCTCCAGCCCTTTTTTTGGGTGTTTAAAAATTGAAGGTGTTTTTTGCTCTCCCATGGGATTTTAAATTTGGTCATCGGAGATGATCCACTATCGACTATCGAAAAACCTTATTGATGGTGGCGATATCGACTATCGCCCGATGTCGATAGCCAACGTAATCGCTCAAAAACAAGTCACTGATCTTCCTTCTTTCCCCCGGTAATACTGCAATCTGGGTGGTCACGCACCATTTTTTCAAAGATGGCCCACTTTTTTCCCAAACTGCCGGGATTTCCCTTTGCTCTCAGCTCGCCACTTCTTCTTTGGAACATTTTCAATTACATGGCCTTCCACGTCACATCGTCTCGGACCGTGGGGTTCAGTTCGTCTCCAGATTCTGGTGTGCCCTCTGCTCCCAGATACAGGTGAAATTGGACTTTTTCTCGGCTTATCACCCGTAGTCCAACAGTCAGGTGGAGAGGATCAATCAGATTCTTGGCACTTATCTTCGCCACTTCGTCTCGGCCCGACAGAAAGATTGGTCCGCTTTATTGCCGTGGGCGGAATTCTTCTGTAACTCTTTGGATTCAGAATCTACTGGAGCTTCACCTTTCTACATAGTCTATGGACTGCATCCCCACCCACCCCTCCCTCTGCCTTTGTCCTCTGAGGTTCCTCCAGTGGATACCCTGGTCCGGGATATAACCCCATTGGAGCAGACCCTGCTCCCTGCAGCAACGTCAGCCTGCATGAAGGCCCCGGACAAGAAGAGGAACCGCTCCCCTTGCTTTACTTGCGATCCCAAATTCTTCCAGTTTTCCCTGCTGAAACCTGTGGTTTTAAAAACTTTCTTCTCTGGAAGTCCTCACCGGATCTACTGTGCCCTGAGCCATAGAGAAAGCATTTCAGATTGTGTTCTAGTCTCATCTGTGTTACCGACCTTTTGCTACGTTTCGCGACCACGAACCTTCGCCGCCTGTCCTAACCTGTCTGCCTACTTAGACAACACTCCCTGGCGCGGCCATTACCATCGCTTGCGGTGGTCCAGAGGATCCACTACTCCACCCATTACACTCATTCTACGTTCTTCCTTGTTCTTATGCTACAGTTCTACTGTAGCGCTGGATTGGAAAATGAAAGGTTATCCATTGGGGCTAGCAATGTCATTCACGCTGCCTCAAGCCTCCCCGTCTGTTGCAATCCGGCCCACCTGTCACCCTGCCAACCACCCATGTTGTTCTTGCTGTGGCCCCCCAACGTCTAGAAAGCAGACCATTTTTGTTCCCGTTATTTCCAGAAGAAGAGGAAGCTTAAGGGGGGTACTACCACGATCTTCGCTGCGGTCCCTGGTCCAGACCATGGATATGACAGTGCCTCTGCTCTGGCTCATGCTGTGGATCTGCTTCTTAGCGTTTTACCTCTCCACGCTCCTGCTCTGGTCCTCGGTGCTCCTGGCGTCCCATGTGTGCAGTTGCCCCCCTCAGGATGTGCAAGATTTTAAGAGACAGCATCTAATTACCTGCTCAATATCCCTTTACCAGCTGGTACTTAAGGAACTTCCTGCCTGTGCTCTGGCTCAGTTTGTTGATATTCTCACATTGCTCTTCACCTCTGGTTTTCTATCTGGTTCCTGCATATATTGACATCCTGGTTTCTGCATTTACCTGTACTGCTGATACCTGCTGTTACACCAGTCTGTAACCTGTATAGCTATTACCTGCTGTTATGCCACTCTGTTACTTGTATTGCTGTTACCTGCAATTACCTGCCTGGGACTCTGCTACTCTGCCTGTTTCCGTTGTCCTATGTCCGGCACTTCGGCTTTCACCGTGAGTAGCCATGTCAGGTGTAATAACCTGGGCAGTGTCCCTCAGCTAAGTCTGTCCAGGGGGCCCCTTAGACTCTTCTACCTGGTTTGGTTTGCTTCTTTTACATCTCTCATGGTGACCCAGAGGATCCACATACCCAGCTTCCACTGTTACAGACATAGTTCCTTTGTCTGAATATGACAATATAATTCTTTATATTGTTATCCATGTGGGTCCTTGTAAACCCACAGTCCAAAGGTCACATCAATACAAGGCCACATATAGGTGTTGACAAGTGATATAACTAATATATAATGATGTAATTGTTTATAATCAGATAATACAATATTGGTCTATATTTATATGATTAGAATTGGTTTGCACTCATTACCATTTGTTCTGACAGGAACAGACCATGTTTGTCAATTTACAGTAGTGTTTGTCAACTGTTCAGAACATTCTATATTTCCATATTATTGTGACCTAAAACAACATCATTTCACATCATTACATTTTCAGACAGTAATAAAAGTACTGTAGATACATCAAACCAAATCAAATAAATGGTTCAACAATGTTAGACGTGGTTATGTACAGTGGGGAAAATAAGTATTTGATACACTGGCGTTTTTGCAAATTTTCTAATAATTGTGCTGAGAGTTGTTGCCTTCTCACCAAACTGCTTGTCTATTGTAATGTAGCCCATCCCTGTATTGTGCAGGTCTACAATTTTGTTCTTGCTGTTCTTACCCTGCTCTTTAGTCCTGGCCATGGAGGAGAGGTTGAAGTGTGATTGACTGAGTGTGTGTACAATTGCCATTTATACAGGTAACAATTTCAAACAGGTGCAATTAATACAACTAATTCAATTGATTAAAAGTAATGAGTGCAGAGTAGGAGGACTTCTTAAAGAAAAACTAACAGGTCTGTGAGAGCCAGAATTCTTGCTGGTTGGTAGGTTATCAAATACTTATTTCATGCAATAAAATGCAAATTAATTATTTAAAAATCAAACAATGTGGTTTTATGGATTTTTTTTAGATACTGATTCTCACAGTTCAAGTGTTCCTACGAAAAAAATGACATTCTTCGTAGATGGGAAAACTTGCAAGTTTGCCAATGTATAAAATACTAATTTTCCCTACTGCATTTATTGTGCAAAATGATCCAATACCACATATCTGTGAGTGACAAAAGTAGGTGATCCTTTTCCTTTCGTATCTGGTGTGACCCCCTTTGTATAGCAATAAATGCATCAAAAACATTTTTGTTAATAGTTGATTAGTCTAGCACATTGGCTAAGAGGAACTGTAGCCAAATTCTCCAGACAAAAAGCTGTTATGTTTGTGGATTTCTTTCCAGGTCCTTCCACATTTTTATTGAATTATGGTCAGGACTAAGTTTGCCATTTAAAACTTCAACATTATTTTACTTTGACCATTCTTCAGTAGAACAACTTGTATGCTTAGGGTCATTGTATTGCTGTTTGATCAATGTTCTTTTAAGATTTAGCTCACAAATAGATATCCTGACATTTTCCTTAGAATTTGATGGTATTATTCAGCAATTATTGTTCCTTTCAGGATGGCAAACCATGCTGGGTCAGATGCAGCAAAACAGACTTACAAAATATTATTCCATTAGGCTTCTGGCTTTTCCAGGTGATCTTTAGCAAACCACAGATAGGCAGTATTGTTCTCACTCCTTGTAATCCTAGCAGGCTCACCATTACTGTTCAGTGTCCTCCTGGTGAACTCAGGAACATTAACAATAACTAATGTAAGAAAGTCCTTTAGTTACTTGGATTTTACCTTGGATTACTTGTAATCCCGCAGACTTGCTTTTTGAGCGATCTTTGTTGGTCAACCTGTCCTGGGTAATAATGGTCCTGAATTTATGTCATTTGTACACAATCTGACTGTGAATCAGATCCCTTTACAGGTGGCTTTGTAACCTTATTCGGCCTGATAATCATCAACAACTCTTCTTCAGAGGTCCTCAAAATATTCTTTGTTTGTCACATGATATACTTTTACAAACATGTGTTATGAAGATCAGACTTTGATCCCAATTCTTTAACTTAAACAGACCACCCACTCACACCTGATTTTCATCCCATTGCCAAATCTATATGGCTTGGTGGGAACATTTTTGTCTACTTTCTGACACCAATCCTTTTGGTACTGATATTGGTTGGTATGGCCGTTACATCGACGACCTAATCATTGTTTGGGGGGGGGCGATGTAGCGTCCATACCGAACTTATCAGATTATTTCAACGACAATACTTTGTCATTGAGATTTACTTTTCATTCACATTCCTTACATATTGATTTTTTTGGATTTGGCTCTGGATGGGGAAAATTACCATGTTTCTATTTCCACTTATAGAAAAAGTACAGAAATACCATACTCCATGCTGATTCTTGTCATCCCAGGCATGTTTTAAAAAATATACCTGTGGGTGAGATGCTTCGTGCTCATCGCAACTGTACCGAACTTAATACTTTTTTGAAGAAAAGGGAAAACATACACACCAGATTAAAAAATAGAAAGTACCCCAATTGGAGTTTACAGCGTGCTAAAAATATAGCTCTTAAAAAGGACCGTAATAATCTACTCAATAATTCCAGTAGGTCTAGAAATGTTATTTTCGATAATTCAAATAAGTCACCTCTAATTTTCTTAACTCCATATAGTTTAGAATTTTCTGAAATTTCTAATATTATCAAGAAATTTTTACCTCTCTTAACTATGGATCCGTTACTCTGGAGGTTTTAGATGTGTCGCTAGTAGAGCCCTAACTTTAGGAAAACACCTATCACCCGGTCTTTTAAAGATGTACCAGGTAGCTTCATTATGGTTGCGTCATCCTGGTTGTTTCAAATGCGGACACGGCAGGCGTATCTGTTGCAATGATCTTGGTCAGTCATCTTCTTTTAAATCTTTCCAACCTGGAAAAACATATGCCATTAAACAGTACATAAATAGCAACACTTGTTACGTTGTATATCTTGCATAATGTTTGCAATGTCATGTACAGTATGTGGGTTGTACCACACGCAAGCTAAAGGAACGTATTAGGAGACACTTATCTGACTCTAAGCTTCAGTGCACACCAGGTATCTCTGCCATGTCGTTACATGTTTTACTCCATCATGCGGGGAAAGCGGATACTTTCCTTATACAAAGTATTGAAAGAGTTAATCTTCCTATGAGGGGAGGTGACTGCAGGAGGAAACTTCTTAACCGTGAATCCTTTTGGATTTTTACTTTAAAAACTCGTTCACCATATGGTTTAAACAATAGACAGGATTTAATTTTGCAATATTAGAGATATTTCTTGGTAATTTGTTTCTGTCTACTGTGTCTGCTTTTGTGTTTCTTCCGTGACGTAGCCACACCACTTGTAACATGTGTACATCATTTGATAATTACTTGAGCTATACAAGTGTGTCTTTGTTTGTCTTACTATGCTACGACTAAGGGCCAGTATGCTTTGGTCCTGAAACGCGTAAGATAAGATGTGTTTTTTATCCTGAGTATCCGTTGCTTTGCTTCCTTCAATAATTTGGATTTTTATTCACCTTGAACTTCAGCTGGACATTCTTGCTCAATTTTTGGATTCTTGCACCTGCCAGTGTGGTCCGTGCTGAACTGCTATACACTGGTGAGCTGGTATTTGTTCTTTTGCGGTTGCCTTGATTGATTAAACATCTGACTCTAATTTCACCTTCTAATTATCTGCTTATCCTCAAGGTTACATAATTACATAGTTTGCAAAGTTGAAAAGATCGACAGAAGTTGATGAGGGATGAGGAGGGAGGACAATATAAAAAATTAAAGGATAGATATGTTAGAGAGTGGTCAGACTATATCGGCGGGTGAAGAAGTAGAGTGGGGGATATGGACTAGACCAGTGGATAAGGAGATCCATGTGTTGTAAACTAGCATTAAAGAAATAGGTGCCCACAATATTTTATGTAATCTCATGCCATCTACTAACTGTGTAATAAATAATCACATCCTGTAATGTATAATACTGAAGGAGAGATGTTTAATTCCATGCCATCATCTGAATGGTAACGTTTAATCCCATGCTGTCTACTGAATGGGTAATGTATGAGCCAATGCCATCTAATGAACGTGTTAGATATAATCCCATACCATCGACGGAAAGTGTAAAACTGGAAGGAAACTTAAAATGTCTATTCACAAATGCCAGAAGTCTAGCAACCAAAATGGGGGAGCTTGAGGCGCTAGTTCTAGAGGAGCAGATTGATGTGGTTGGTTTTGCTGAAACATGGCTGGACTCCTTGCATGATTGGGATGTCAACCTTCAAGGTTTTAATCTATTTAGGAAGGACAGAGAGCAGGAGGGGAGGAGGAGTGTGTCTGTTTGTAAGGAGTGAAATGAAGGCAAATGTGAAAGAGGAAATAGAGGGCAAAGTTGCTAAAGATGTGGAGACATTGGGCGACATGTATGATCGGAGTTTGCACCTTTTTCAGGCATATACTGCGCCTCACAGTGCCGGCTCTGCTGTCGGACGCAGTAATGCGCTGTTAGGCGCAACCTTCACCACTTTTTAATGCGCCTAACATAAAGGATCGTTCTGTAGGCGTTCTGGGGCAGGACGCGGCACATTCGAAAAATCCGAGGCATGCATGATTGCGGGTCGGCAAAGTGAGGCACATTACAGCGGAGAAGTCGAAGTGGAGCTAGGAATTATTTTAATGTGCTATAGTTCTACACTTACAGCAGTACACTACTAAAATAAATGATTTGTGAAGAAGAATAAATAATTAAGCAAGAAATTCTGTTTGGAGGACCACAGGTCCCAGCAACACCTGTGCTATACTGAATTGCATTAAAGTTGAAAGAAGCCCAAATACATCTAAAATTGTTGTTATGAAAAATGTTTAATAAAACATCTGTACAACATCATCAGTGGCTTATTTGATATTAAATTAGTGTAATTTTCATGGATTTTGGAATACATTTTATAGTGGAGAATTTTTTCGTAGGAGATAATATATATATATATATATTTGCATAAATTTTATTGGATAAAATTTACTAATACATTGATTTCATTTTTATAGCACTTGGATATGTCTGTTTATTAATTACTTCATTTAAATGACAAATCCATTTTATTCTTGTAGTGGTGTAAGGCTCTGTTCACCCGGATTATTTCAGGGTGAATTTGTGGATGCAAATCCGTCCTGAAATACATTTCGAATACGTGTCACAAAGTGTGGCGAGATGAGAATACGCCCGGAGACTTGTTTTTCCGAGCGCAATACAGACGGATTCTCAATGAGTTGCCTCTAAGGTAAGTAAGATATTGGCGTGTATTAAAAGAGGCATGGACTCGCGGGACAAGGATGTAATTCTACCGCTTTTTAAAGCATTGGTGCGACCTCACTTAGAATATGCTGTTCAGTTCTGGGCCCGAGTTTATAGAAAAGATGTAATGAAGCTAGAGAGTGCAAAGACGAGCAACCAAACTTATAAGGGGAATGGAGCAGTTATGAGGAGAGGTTGGTAGAATTGAACTTATTTAGTCTTGAGAAAAGACGGCTTCAGGGGGCACATGATTAATTTATATAAATATATAAATGGTCCGTACAAAAAATATAGGGAAAAATTATTTCAAGTACAGCCCCCTCAAAAGACAAGTGGACATTCCCTTCGGCTAGAGAAAAAAGGATTCAATCTTCAGAGGAGAAAAGCGTTCTTCACTGTAAGAACTGTAAATCTGTGGAATAGCTCCCCTGAGGAGCTGGTCACAGCAGGAACAGTTGGGAGTTTCAAGAAAGGCTTAGATAACTACCTGAAACTAAAGAATATTAATGCGTATGTAGCTATGTAAGATTCTGGATCCTGTCTGGTGGTGGTTCTGTGGTCAGAGACGGGGTCTCCACTGGAGCAGATTGGTTCTTGCCTTGTGGGTTTCAGGGCATTCACTAGTGGGAAGCTGGGCTTAAAATCCTGGTCTCCCTCCCTTCACCCACATTTTACCCACCCTTGGTTCAACCGTACTATGTAACTATGTAACTATGTAAGTCCATTAACAACCCTTCTCCAGAATCCTAGCCACTATAACTTGTTATATTATTACACACTAGAAATACATCCATTACATACATAGTGAATTTACTACGACAAGTTTCTCCGGCAGAGAATTCCACAGTCTCACTGCTCTTACAGTAAATAATCCCTTTCTATGTTTATGTAGAAACTTTCTTTCCTCAAGACATAGAGGATGCCCCTTTGTTCTGGATACAGTCCTGGGTATAAATACATCTTTAGCGAGATCTCTATATTGACCTTTAATATATTTAAACATATTTATTATGACCCCCCAAAGCCGTCTTTTCTCTAAACTAAATAACTCTTATCTTGCTAATCTTTCTGGGTATTGTAGTCCACCCAGTCCTTTTATTGTTTTCATTACCCGCCTTGGTACTTGTTCAAGCTCTACAATGTATTTCTAGTGCACTGGTGCGCAAAACTGTACACAATATTCCATGTGTGGTCTAACCAGGGATTTTTATAATGGGAGAATGTTCCCATCATGTGCATCTATGCCCATTTTAATACACCCCATGATCCTACTTGCCCTGGCAGATGCTGCCTGACACTGGCTGCTACAATTAAGTTTACTGTCCACTAGGATTCCCAAGTCCTTCTCCATGTCACTTTGACCCAACATTTTTCTATTTAATAAGTAATCATGGAATGGATTTTTCCTTCCCATGTGCATAACCTTGCATTTATCCGTGTTAAACCTCACCTGCCACTTCTCTGCCCAGACCTTTTTTTTCTACCACTGAGTCAGTTATTTTCCCACTTGCAAACATTTTCCCCCAGTCCAAGCATTCTCATTTTACTTACCAACCTTTTATGTGACACAGTATGAAATGCTTTAGAAAAATCTAGATTATATGACATCCAATTTCCCATCCTGATCCAGTCCTGATACATAACCTCCTCATAAAACCTAATGAGAATAGTTTGACAGGATAGATCCTTCATTAACCCATGCTGGAATGGAGTTATACATTTGTTTTCAGTAAGATACTCCAGTATTGCATCTCTTAGAAAACCTTCAAACAATTTACCTACAATAGAGGTTAAACTTACCGGTCTACAGTTTCCAGTCTCACTTTTTGACCCCTTTTTGTACACATTTGCTATGCACCAATCCTCTTGGAAACACCCTGAACTATACAGTTCATAAATGTTTATAATAGGGGCCTGTCTACCACATTACCTAATTCCCTTAGGACTCAAGGATTTATATGATCAGGACCTAGTGATTTGTTTATTTTAATCTTAAGATGGAGCTGCACTTCTTCCTGGGCTAGACAAGAGAAATTTAAGGTGGAGTTTACTTCTTCCCTCTGCCCATCCACAGGAAGGTAATTTTCCTCAGTGAATATAGAGGAGAAAAAATAGTTTAATAGGTTTGCTCTTTCTCTTCACCCTCTACAATATGTCCCTCAGTACTTTTACTTATTATATATTTAAAAAATATGTTGGGGCTAGTTTTACTCTCCTTGACAGTATGCCTTTCTGTCGCCAGCTTTGCTGTCTTTTCCATTATTTTACATATGTTATTTTTTTCTTATACCTTTTAGTGCTTTTCACTTCTGTTTAAGAAGCTTAAACATTTTCTTTTTGTTATTTATTGCCTCCTTTACATCTCTGTTGATCCACATAATTTTTTCCTGTTTCTAATCATTTGATTTCCGTAAGGTATGTACCTCTCACAGTGGTCACAGAAGAAGTTTTTAAAAAACTTATTATCTGTTCTTGTATTTTTGAAGACCTTGTCAATGCAGTTTAGAGCCTGTCTAAGCAGATTAAAATTAACTTTCCTGAAATTCAATGTTTTTGTGGCTCCTCAACAAAATACTCTATTGAAGAATAATTGAAAATGCATTACATTGTGGTCACTATTTTCTAGGTTTCCCCCAACCTTAACCTTTTTTACTCTGTCAGGTCTGTTAGTCAATTAAAAATCCAAAAGGGCCTTTACTCTAGTTGATTCCGGCACTAGTTGGGACAGGTTATTACCTTTAGTTACTGACAAAAACCTGTTTCCTTTATGAGGGCCACAGGTTTAAGTTTCCCAATTTATATCTGGGTAGTTGAAGTTGCCCATAATAGCAACCTCATTATGGCTAGCTGCCTCATCTATTTGTTTAAGGATTACATCTTTCATGGGTTCTGCTGTAGTTGGGGGCCTATTGCAGGCCCATTGTAGAATTCTATTATTGTTATTACCCCCATGTATATCTACCCATGATTCTACATGCCCATATCCTGTATCTTCCTGCAGTGATGGCTTCAGGAAGGATTTTACGTAAAGACATACAGCTCAGCCCCTTCCATTTTTTACAATCTCACCTCAATAAACTGTAACCCTTTAAATTAACCGCCCATTCATAGCTCTCATCCAGCCATGTCTCAGTTATCCCCACTATGTCATATTTTCCTACAGCAATAAGAAATTCTAATTAATTTATTTTGTTGTTGAGACTCCTAGCATTGGTCAGCATGCAATTTAGAGATATTTTCGGTTTTCATTCTTTTGACCCTGTATTTATTTACTATTACTAATCTTTTTCCCTCCACTCCACGCCCTGATTTATTACTAATTCCCAGCTTCCTATCTTCACTATCTTGCACGCTATATGTGTGGTTGCCCTTCCCCAGTCCCTAGTTTAAGGGCTTGTCCCCATGGCACCGGTTATTTGGCAATTTTACAAACCATCTAAAAACCGACAAGCAGCGCTTCCCATAGACTTCAATGGAAAATCCGTGCAGAAGTCCCCAAAGGCACGAATTTTCCACCGGACGTTTTTTTTACACCGCTGTCAGTCTGAAAAACTTAGAACATGATAATTGTTCCACCCAGTTTTCAGGCGGAAAATGAACATGTGGGTGCGAAGGTGGAGTGCTTGAATCTGCAAACCGTGGACAAAAGCCGTTCTCCTGCGTGCCAAAAACAGACCAAATACCGGTCGGCATTTCCGACCAGTGTTTGTTCTTTACCATGTAAATGAACCATAAATATTCCTCCAACTTCCTGGTCATTTTGTCCCCTAGTACTGCTGCACCCTCCCCATTTAGATGCAGCCCTTCCATAGCATAGAGTCTATAGCCGAGACAGAAGTCAGCCCAGTTCTCCAAAAACTCAAATTCCTCTTTCCTACACCAATTTTCGAGCCACTTATTCACCTCTCTTATCTCACTCTGCCTCTCTGGTGTGGCCTGTGGTACAGGTAGTATTCTGGAAAATATTACCTTGGAGGTCCTTGCCTTAAGCTTTTGGCCTAAGTCCCTGAAATAGTTTTAAAGGACACTCCACCTACCTCTAACTTTGTCATTGGTGCCAATGTGCACCATGACAGCTGGATTCTCACCAGCCCTACCCAGTAATCTGTCAACCTGATATCAAACTTGGGCGCCAGGTAAACAACATACTGTTTGATGATCCTGGTCTTTGTGACAGATTGCCCTGTCTGTTCCCCTAATAGTAGAGTCCTTTACTGCCAGCACCTGTCCCTGCACTCCTGTTCCCCACCTTACTGGAGCAGAAAGCTGCCTTGCAGCAGCAGCACTATATCTGAGCTGACATCCCCCTCATCCGCCAATCTTGCAAATTTGTTGGGATGTTTCAAATTAGGACTAGCTTCTCCGTCAATTTTCCCTCTACCCTTCTTTCTGGTTGTCACCCAGCTAGATGACTCAATTCCTACACCTCCATGCGGCAAATCTCCCAAGTATTGGAGCAACATTGCATTTATTTATTTAATAAAATGGTCAACAAGGTTTGGTGTCCAGGAGTGTTTATTTACATAATTTTTGTTTCCATTGATTCTGTGTTATTTTCATTTTTTTTAGTGTTAGTAATGCAAGTGTTTGACAGACACCTCTCCATTACGATCGGTGGAGCTTGGTGTCAGCTAAAGGTGGTGTTTGTCACCCCAAAACTGACACTAATTCCCAGTCATTATTACCCCAGTACACAATACAGTATGAATACTGGTAAGAACCAGGTTACCGTCAGAAGGGGTGGCTGTGGGCTGTTATTTTTTAGGATGGGAAGTGGCAGATATCCATGGATCTTCCCATCTAGATAGTATCAGGCTGCAACTGTCAGTTTTACCTTGGCTGGTTATCGAAAATGGGGGGACCCCACATCTTTTTTTTTATTATTATTTTTTTACATTTTTAAAAACGTGGGTTCCCCCATTTTTCATAACTAGCCAAGATAAAACCAACATCTATAGCCGAATACTATAAAAATGGAAAGGGTCCATCTAGAAGGTTCTTTACCACCCCTAAAAATACCAGCCAACCATCACATTAGATAGTTTCCCCTCTAATGGTAACCTGGCTCTTCCAAGGATCCCTGGTGCGTTGAGTACTGGAGCAGTTGTAGTAGGGGGTTAGTGTCAGCCTTGTAGTAATGTAATAATTCGAATTCTAAATATATATATATATTTACTATATATCACTATAAATATATAAATTTTCATATATTATCGCTATATATATAGATTTATAGATGTACTGTCCTGGTGGCGGTTATCCTAGTTCTCTAATCAGACCAACACCTTTATGGTCGCATGTGCTGGACCATTGTAAGCCTAGCACTTCTTATCCTTCATCTCACTAAACCCTACATAGATTGTAAAGGCTCTTTGAGTCAGCGCGCACGTGCACACTCGTTGTTTCTCACGTAAGTAGGCTTTTTCATTGAGCAATGTATTCTTTTGTCTGTACCTACAACCTTCAAGTTGTAAAGTGCGTCCGAAATATTTCCGCAATATAACTAATGGGTTAATTTTTATTAGTAAATTGTGGGGGTCAGCTGTCCGTACAGAAAGCACAGTACTCAAATAGCCCCCGTTAAAACCAAAGGGGTAGGCAGAAGAGCATTCTGAATGCACAGTACGGGAACTTTGAGGCAGATGGGTACAGCCAGAAACCACACCGGGTCCCACCCCTTTCAGTAAGAACGGAAATGGGGCTCCAATTTGCCCAAGCTCATCAAAATTTTGGGGACAGTAGAAGATTGGAAAAACATTGCCTGGTTGGAGTCTCGATTTCTGCGCAAAATTCGGAGGGGGGGCAAAAAATTTTGGCTCAACAACATGAAACTGGCCCATCCCTGCTTGTTCAAGGGTTTCAGGTGGGGTGGGGGCGGGGTTTGGGGAAATATTTTCTTGGCACTCTTTGGGCCCCTTGGTCCCAATTGAGCATCTTTGCAACACCTTGTTGAATCTAGCCACGAGAATTGAGGCGTTCTAAAGGAAAAAGGGGGAAAAACCCGTTACTAGAGGTTACCTAATAAAGGGGCCGGTGAGTGTTTTAATAAAGGTTATTTTTATTTTTAAATTGGGTGGGGGGGGTCACCCGCAAAAAGGATCACAGACACAGCAAAGTTCAAATGAAATGGGTATTTATTAATCAAGTCCACAGATAACACAAATTGCTTTTCTTCAGCAGGGTGCAAACAAACAGAAAGATAACCTTGTGTCAGGTTCCAAAAGGGTTAACACAAACTTGTTAGGCTCACCGTAACAGTCTCTCACAGTGCATAGGATGGTTTTGTCCAGCTTCCCTGGACAGATCAATACAGCAGACCTTCCCTTTAAGACTCCAGGCTTGGAGTCACACACCCCACCCAACACATCTGACTTCCTGGCTTTATAGACCAGGGAAAACCCAGGATGGATATGTGGGAGCAGTCATCCCTCCCAACTCTAAGACTGCTCCAGTAAAAAGCCGTTCTGGAATATCCCTGCTTGAATGCATTATGCTAAAATAAAATAACATGTTTGCAACCTAAGGTTACAGACCTATGTTACCTGGCTTACCTCATTGTGCTCCTGAACCCCGGTGACACAAATCGGCCCTCGATCAGCAGGTCTTGTGATTTGTCACATAAAATATATATCTATGTATGTGTGTAAATATATATATAGTGCCTTGCGAAAGTATTCGGCCCCCTTGAACTTTTCAACCTTTTGCAACATTTCAGGCTTCAAACATAAACAGGGGCGTAACTAGGGAAGCCTGGGTCCCATAGTAAACTTTTGGATGGGGCCCTCCTCCTGCCTTCCCAACCGCGAACATTTACTGGGGCCTCTTAATAATAGTCATGCAGTTACTAGATAATCCAACAAGCAAATACCTCACCATAGATATCACCATCTTATTGCTACCAAACAAATCCCACTATACCCAGACCAACATGACCAATAGCACTACTGCATATGGACCTGATTATACCGCCAGAACAAGACCACAAATTACCACCACATAGTGACTAAATAATACCCCTATACTATTACTGATCAGTCTACAAAGACCAATAGTACCGCCATATAGTAACCATATAGTGGTATATAGTAGTGTATTCAGCAGGCATCCTCAAACTGCGGCCCTCCAGCTGTTGGGAAACTACAACTCCCATCATGTATTTATATAACCTATAACAGTGGGAATGATGGGAATTGTAGTTTCCCAACAGCTGGGGGGCCGCAGTGAGGATGCCTGGTATACAGACTCTGCAAGAAGTCTGGACAGAAGGGGAGGAATACATGCACAGCAGCCATAAGTAACAGTCACAGCACTGCCTGCGCCTGAGGGCTCGTACCCACGGCACAGGTTTTCCGACAGTTTTACAGACTGTTTTTGGATTTGAAAGCCGTCTATAAACTGACGTTTAACCATTTACATTAATAGAATATCTGCGCACCACTCCCCACTGCACGGATTTTCCGCCGGTCGTTTTTTTACACCGCTACCGGTTTTCGGGCAGAACATGAACATGTGGGTGCGAAGGGGGACGGCTTGAGTCCACAAACCACAGACAAAAGCCTTCTCCCTATGTGCCTAAAAAAGACCAAACACCGGTCAGGATTTTTTCCCAACCGGTGTTTGTCCTTTTTACGCCTAAAAAAAGTCTGGCGTAAAATCCGTGCAGTGGGGACCGCTACACCGATTTTCTGTTTAAATGTTGACAGTCGGTTTATAGACGGTTTTCAAATCTGGAACCATCTGTAAAACCTACTGAAAACCGTGCTGTGGGGATGAGCCCTCAGGCGCAGGCAGTGCTGTGATTGTTACTTATGGCTGCTGTGCATGTATTCCTCCCATTCTGTCCAGACTTCTTGGACCTGGGACAGTGAGAACAAGCAGAGCAGTAAGCATTTTGGGCCACATGTATGAAAACATTTTGGGCAAAAAAGTGAGTTTTAGACCAAAATGTTTTCATACATGTGGCCCAAAATGCTTACTGCTCTGCTTGTTCTCACTGTCCCAGGTCCAAGAAGTCTGGACAGAAGGAGAGAAATACATTCCTCCTTGTTTCTGCAGACTGGGAAATGCATTTTATTCTTGCCCCTCCCTCCTCTTGTGTCCCCAGCTCTTCACTATCTGTACTGGACGAAGGAGAGAGGGGGAGGGAGAAGGAGAGGGGCCATAGTCACTAACACTTAACTGTTTTTGCCGGCTTCCCCACCGCTCTGTCCGGGCTCCGTGCCTGTGACAGTGACTGATGATGGCAGCAGCAGCATCTTATCACAGGGCCCGCCGGCAGTAACCTTCATTGCCGGACGGGCTCAGGAGCTGGAACTACCTGGGCAGCAAAGTAGTAGCAGCTACGGGTCCTGGGCCCCCCTAAGGATCGGGGCCCCGTAGTAGTTGCTACGTCTTCTACCCCTGTAGTTCCGCCCCTGAACATAAAGATATAAAATTTTAAATTTTTTGTGAAGAATCAACATCAAATGGGACACAATTGTGAATTAGAATGAAATTTATTGGATATTTTAAACTTAAAGTGGGGCGTGCACAATTATTTTGTAGTGCCACCTGTTGCTGCGATTACAGCTGCAAGTCGCTTGGGGTATGTCTCTATCAGTTTTGCACATCGAGAGATTGAAATTCTTGCCCATTCTTCCTTGGAAAACAGCTGGTGCTCAATGAGGTTGGATGGAGAGCGTTTGTGAACAGCAGTTTTTAGCTCTTTCCACAGCTGCTCGATTGGATTTAGGTCTGGACTTTGACTTGGCCATTCTAACACCTGGATACGATTATTTGTGAACCACTCCACAGTAGATTTTGCTTTATGTTTGGAATCATTGTCTTGTTGGAAGATAAATCTCTGTCCCAGTCTCAAGTCTTTTGCAGATTCCAACAGGTTTTCTTCCAGAATGGTCCTGTATTTGGCTCCTTCCATCTTCCCATCAATTTTAACCATCTTTCCTGTCCCTGCTGAAGAAAAGCAGGCCCAAATCATGATGCTGCCACCACCATGTATGACAGTGGGGATGGTGTGTTCAGGGTGAGTTGTGCTGAGCTGTGTTGCTTTTACACCAAACATATCATTTTGCATTGTGGCCAAAAAGTTGGATTTTGGTTTCATCTGACCAGAGCACCTTCTTCCACATGTTTCGTGTGTCTCCCAGGTGGCTTGTGGCAAACTTTAAACGAGACTTTTTATGGATATCTTTGGAAAATGTCTTTCTTCTTACCACTCTTCCATAAAGGCCAGATTTGTGCAGTGTACAACTGATTGTTGTCCTATGGACAGATTCTCCTACCTCAGCTGTAGATCTCTGCAGTTCATCCAGAGTGGTCATGGGCCTCTTGGCTGCATCTCTGATCAGTCTTCTCCTTGTTTGAGATGAAAGTTTAGAAGGACGGCCAGTTCTTGGTGGTCTGATACTCCTTCCATTTCAATATGATCGCTTGCACAGTGCTCCTGTTTAAAGTTTGGGAAATATTTTTGTATCCAAAACTGGCTTTAAACTTCTCCACAACAATATCACAGAAATGGCTGGTGTGTTCATTGGTCTTCATGATGCTCTCTGCACTTTAAAGAGAACACTGAGACTATCACAGAGACTTGATTACACACAGGTGGATTATATTTATCATCATCAGTCATTTAGGATAACATTGGATCATTTAGAGATCCTCACTGAAGTTCTGGAATGAGTTTGCTGCACTGAAAGTAAAGAGGCCGAATAATTTTGCACGCCCGACTTTTCAGTTTTTATTTTTTACAAAAGTTTAAAATATCCCAAAAATTTCGTTCTACTTCACAGTTGTGTCCCACTTATTGATTCCTCACAAAAATGTTTTTAATTTTATATCTTTATGTCTGAAGCCTTAAATGTGGCAAAAGGTTTAAAAGTTTAAGGGGGTCGGATACTTTCGCAAGGCACTATTATATATTTATATATATATATATTATATATATATATATTTTTATATATATATATATATATATATTAAATAAAGTGACAAAAAGACTTGGTCCTTAATGTCCAGACAGGCCTGGCCGTTAAGGAGTTGGTAATAATGGTTTACTGTTTCGCTTACAGTTTTTTTTAAGCAGCCAGGTGAAAACAAAATTTTCTTTGTCGAATCAGCCAAGTTAATATATGAGCAAGTGAGCCTGGTTCAAGTTTTTTTCAGTTATCTTTTGGTCCCCACTGCCTTTGCTCTGCCTTCAAGCCATGTCGATTTCCTGCACCTCTGATGACTGCTGGCAGTTGATTGCCTCGTGCTGTTACTATAATTGCATTCTCTGAGAAAGTTCTGGATGAGCAGTAGGGAGGATCTATTGCATTATGCATAAAATATTCACAGCTACAAACAGCAGTTTTAATATATATATATATATATATTATATATATATATAATATATATATACATACTGTATATACGTGTATATATATATATATATGTATGCCCTAGATGGTCTCCTATTTTCGACTGCCCTTTGTCCCAGCTCTGGCTGTGTTTCACATTATTTTGAGGCCACATTTGCACTGTTATACAAGCTGTACACTGACTTCTTTATATTGTATGAAAGTGTCATATATGAAAATATATAATGCAATATATAATGCAATATTTAGAAAAATGTGAGGGATGTACTCACTTTTGTCAGTTACTGTATGTGTGTATATAGTATCTAACAAAAGTGAGAGCACCCCTATATATTTGTAAATATTGTATTATATCTTTTCAAGGGACAACACTGAAGATATGATTTTTTGACACAATGTAAATTAGTCAGTATACAGCTTGTATAACAATGTAAATGTGGCCTCAATATAACTTGACACACAGCAAGGGCTGGGATGATGAGTAGGCGTCACTTCATCCCAGGCAGAAAAGGGGGCACAAGGAGGTATGAAGTAGACTGAGTTTTCCATTTTCTATAGTCCTCATTCGCCTAGGGCAAAGGATTACAGCCAGCAATGTCTAAATAATTGTCAACAAAAGTGAGTACAACTCTAAGTGAAAATGGACAAATTGTGCCACATTTGCCATTTTCCCTTCACAGTGTCCTGTGATTTGTTAGTGTTACAAGTTCTCAGGTGTGAATGGGAAGCAGGTATGTAAAATTTGTATTAAACTCTCTGCTTACTGGAAGTTTAACATGGCACTTCACGGCAAAGTACTATCTGTGGATATGAAAAAAGAACTACATAAAAATGGGCTAGACTATAAGGAAATTTCCAACCTGATACTGACCTGCAGCACGGTGGCCAAGACCATACAGTGATTTAACAAGACAGGTTTTGCTATGGTCCATCAAAGAAGTTGAGTGCATGTCCTCAGCATCATATTGTAAGCACTGCAGGTAGTTTACACACTGAGCCACCAAAAGTGATGGTATAAGCCACACCAGGGAGTGGAGTCTAAGGGGCCCGCCACAAGGCAGGATGGACTTGTTGCGGCAGACCACTCCCAGGTCACTACCCCTGGCGCAACATGCCTGTGGTGGCGGCCAAGGTGTAGCGCAGTACAAAATCGCTGACAAGGCTTGTAGTCGGAGACAGGAAGAATGGACAGGGCAGGTGGCAAAAATCTTGGTCAAGGGACAGAGGCAACAAGATCTGATATAGAGTAGGATAGGAACTCCTTTAAATGCTTTCTCTCAGACAAATAGCACTGAAGAATCAGCAGGGATCAGCAGGGGAATGCTGGGTAAGGGTCAGCGTGCGGAAATTACCCAATTACTGGTGTACTGGCCCTTTAAATTTTACAGAGCGGGCGCACATGCCCTAGGGAACAGGGATGTACATGCCAGCTGGCAGAAACAGTTTAGGGAGCAAGGAGAGGTGAGTCGATAGTGAATTGACCCGGACTGTGAGTGTGCCTGTTGAAGTGACAACAACAGGAGAGGCAGGTGTTGGTCGTGGGGATATCTGCAACAGTATCCCCCTTTGACCTCCCATTCTTTCTTGCCTAAAGGAATTTTTGTAGAAGCTCCTGGTCCAGAATATTGGCCTCTGTTTCACAGGACTCCGGCTCTGGCTTCCAAATCCATTCCAGTCCACAAGAAAGTATCGTCTCCACTTAATCATCTTCATGGCCAGAATGGCCAGACCAAATCGTTCACAGGGACATCAGAAGTTGTATGCAGTGATAGCAGAGGATGAGGGTGTTGTCCATAGACAACATAAAATAGGGAGGCAGTGGCAGAATCCGAGTCCAGGTGATTGTATGAGAATTCTGCCCCGGCAATAGGCTGGACCAGTCACCCTGATTTGCCGACACAAAGTAGTGCAAGTAACTCCCCAAGACCAGGTTCACCCTCTCAACTTGACCATTCGTTTGTAGGTGGTATGCTGAGGAAAAGTCCAGTTTTACCTGCAGCTGAGGGCATAGGGCAAGCCAGAATTTCGACACAAGCTGGACTCCCCGATTTAAGATGACCTGCTGAGGAAGTCCGTGCAGATGAAAAATATGTTAAAAGAAGAGGTTGACGAGGCATGGAGCAGCGGGCAACCCAGGCGTGGTATGAAATGTGACTTCTTAGAAAATAGGTCAGTGACTAGTGATGAGCGATTATGTTGACTATCGTCATCGGGTCGATAGTCGATATCGGCAACTATCAATAAGATATCCGATAGTCGATAATAGATTATCGCTGATGACCATTAAAGTCTATGGGAGAGGAACAACACCTTCATTCTTACACCCAAACAGGGATGGAGAAGCTGGAATTAACATCCACAACAGCAAACTGTATACGTGCTACATCTTAGGCAAGACAATTAGGTTATAAAAGCCACAGAAAAAAAATCATAGACCATTCACTATCCCTGTCTTGCACCACAGCATGACCCTTAAACCTGCATGATCCACAAATTAAAAAGTGCCAGAAGGCAGTATGATTTGAACCATCATTTTACTTGAACTGGACATTGAATATCCCTGTCCTGGAACGCAGCATGAGCCCCAAACCTGCATGACCCCAGATTAAAAAGTGCCGGAAAAAGGAGTCTTTCAACCACCATTTTAGTTGAACTGGACATTAACTATAACTGTCCTGTACCGCAGTATGACCATTAAACCTGTCTGACCCACAGATTAAAAAGTACTGGGAAAAGGAGTCTTTCAACCACCATTTTAGTTGAACTGGACATTGACTATACCTGTTCTGTACCACAGTATGACCATTAAACCTGTCTGACCCACAGATTAAAAAGTGCAAGAAAAAGGAGTCTTTGAACCACCATTTTAGTTTCACTGGACATTGACTATACCTGTCCTGGACCGCAGTATGACCATTAAACCTGTCTGACCCCCAAATTAAAAAGTGCCGGGAAAAGGAGTCTTTGAACCACCATTTTAGTTGAACTGGACATTAACTATATCTGTCCTGTACCGCAGTATGACCATTAAACCTGTCTGACCCACAGATTAAAAAGTGCTGGGAAAAGGAGTCTTTCAACCACCATTTTAGTTTCACTGGACATAGACTATCCCTGTCCTGGGCCACAGCATGACCCCTAAACCTGTTTGACCCACAGATCACAAAGTGGCACTATGCTATTTTGTACAGTGACTCTCATTTAGTATATTTTTTGGTAACTGACATTTGTTTACAGAATTTATTTAGGGAAGTTTTATTTATAGTTTTACATTTTGCTTTTTTTTCAAGTGTGATAACATACAACATACACCCCTCCCTGCAGTTTTTTAAAGTATTTTTTACACGTTTAGATGTGTTAATTCGTCCGCACAACCCCATAAGTAATACAAATGTCCCAATCATCCCCAAAACACGTCTTAGTTGAGAAAACATTTGCCCTCCTGGCTTCTGAGACTGATTCAGCCAATCAATTCAATGGTTTCATTTTTCCTCCAAATCCTTCTTCATTGATTAGGGACAGACTCCTCTGGAGATCAAATGATGCGACCCCATAGTGACTCCAGCCCCAGAAAATTTTAAGCCTCAAATTGTGCAATTTGTGTCCAGCCCTGGACCCCTTTTTGACACTACTTAACCTCACAGAAATCACCTTTTTCAAAATCTGATTTTTTAGAGAAATTTGAAGCTCTCCTGACGGTTAGAGCCAATGATGCCGTCAGCCATCTGTTAACACGGAGGTCGAGCAGCCAGACTTACAGTGGATGCGGTGAGAGACCAGGCTAGCGTCTGTCATCTATTAACACGCAGGTTCAGCTGCCAGGGCCAGAGTTACAGTGAGTGCGGTGAGAGCC
>JAODAL010050873.1:0-27082 GCA_025379985.1 Phyllomedusa bahiana | reverse complement strand
GAGGCACATGATGAAAACATTATTCACCATTATACAAGTCGGTTTAGCCCACACAGGGAAAAATTTTGTACGTTTTGGGGGCACCATGCAAGGAAAGACTTTTGTAGAGTTAACAGGTACAAAGGGGGAAAAAAAGATAAAAAAAGGGGACTGGATGGATACAATCCCCCAAAAAGATTACAAGTTGGGGGTTATTAGTTTAGAAAAAAAGACGGCTTCGGGGGGGACTAATAATATTTTTAAATACAAAAAGGTAAATTTAAGAGATCTCCCCCAATATTTATTTATACCCGGGGCTGTATTAGAAAACAGGGGGCATCCTCTACTCTTGACAACGAAACTTTCTACATAAACATAGAAGGAATTTTTACTGTAAGAGCAGCGGGACGTGGAACTCTTTCCCAGGGGAAATTGTCATGGTGTTTTCACTGACGGAGTTCAAAAGGGTTTGGAGCGTAATAAAAAAGGTTATGGTTAGGTTTCTGGAGAGGGGCATTGACCCGGGGATTTTTCCATTTCCCAGATTGGAGTCGGGAAAGGGGAATTTTCCCCCTAAAATGAGGACAATTGGGCTTACCCATTGGGGTTTTTCCCTTCCTCTGGATCAACCCCCTTTAGCACAACGGTGAACTAGAGGAGCTCGTCTTTTTTTCGTCCTTACAAACTAGAAAACTTAAGAATGGCATAGCTATACACAATTAAACATGAGAAATAAGGTCAATACAAATAATAAGACCAATTTTATAATTGGTCCCTGTGAAAAAAGTGTGTCCAATACAAGGATCCAAATGCTTCCGGGGGAAAAATTTTTGGACCCTTGTTTTGGACACGTTTTCCACAGGAACTCAATTATTAAATTGATTTTATTATTTTTATTGAGCCCTATATTTCTCATGTTTTAATTTGTATAGCATATGTCATTTTTAAAAGCGTTTCACTAAAATACATCTGTTTTCAGACACTTCAGGGTTAATTTTTTAGGTTTTTTCTTAAATTGATTTTAGGAAATGTTATATTGGAGGTTTGGAGCTGCAAGTTGTTTCGTTAAGGGCCCCTTTGAACCGGCCCTGAAACGGTAAACCAAAACAGCGTTAACTTGTTTTATGACTTCTTTTTAAAGTTTTTTTTCAATAAAAGTGCATCTTTTTTACAAGCAAATTTACGTATCCTAAAAACGAGTGCCGGGGGTTTACCCTGTTTTTTTCAGATCGTTCATGGAATATCTTCAAACCTATTCACCTCCCCAAAAAAGCCCGTGTGTGGAAGGATAGTGTGCGGTTTACATACAGAGGAGAACTACTGGTGAGCGATAACCCTTTTTTTTCTATTTTGTGCTAGCCGAAACAACACAGATCACAAGTAAAAATGATAGAAAAAAGACATTGTAATATAGTACAGCCGAGCTTTTAGAAGAGCCCCCAATGTTTTCACAACAGAAATAGTGTTGAAGATAGAGAGGGGGAGATTCGTCCTACAGTCTAAAAGACGTCTCGGCCAGAACGCAAAATCGTTATCTGACTAGATCCTCTAAAAGGCTATCTAAGTTGCCTATGATAAAAGGAACCAACACATAAAAAGAAAATAGCAACAAACTAACTAGGAGAGGGAAGGAAAGCCGGTCTCTGTCAATAACCCCCCACCATGCGTCACACCGCCCAAGTCGGTCACAGATGTAGATTACTGAACCGCACAATAGTGGTCTGATTTACAAAAGAGGAACCAGTCCTCCCAAAGCTGGAGAAAACGCAACGCGTCGCCTCGTGAATCGCTCCGAATTTCCTCCCATCTGCAAATTCTATGAACCTCAGTCAACCAGTCCGTAATGGAAGGACAGGTGGAGGAACACCATAATCTAGGGATGATTGTCTTAGCTGCGTTCAGCAAGATAGCTATTAGGCGGCTTTTGAGAGAGCGGAGAGGTCCCTGGATAGCATGGAAAAGTAACACAACCGGATCATTATCCAGTTTCTCCCCATTTATCAGGCTAATAGAATGGATTACCCCGCGCCAGAAAGGATGCAGACTCTCACATCTCCACCGATGTGGATCATTGTCCCCTCATCTCTATGGCATTGCCAACAAGTGCTGGAGACAGAGGGATACAGAGTGTGGAGCAGGGATGGTACTCTGTACCAACGGGAGAGAATTTTAAAGTTTAGTTCTTGCACTTTGACAGAGACAGTTATCCCCCGTGATTGAGAAAATATGTTGCTCCATTCCTCACTGGAGAATTCTCTTGACAGCTCCTTTTCCCATGCCTTTTGATAGGCGAACTTAGGGGTATTGCTTGGTCGGATTAAGAGTCTATAGATCTTCGAGAGTATATGCGGTGAGTGAGAAGTTTGTAGGCAGCAACTCTCAAAAACAGTGGGCGCCCTGATAAAGGATAGAGATTGCTCATATACGGCACAAACACTACGCAGCTGATAGTAGTGCAACCTGGAGAACTTCTTACACTGGGGAGTAGCAGCTAAGACAGAGTATGGTTTAAGGTTATCCCCCAAGTATACATCCCTCACCATAGCAAATCCACTGTCCCCTCCTAGACCCAGTGATGGGGATCTTAAGGCCTCGGGCATACACGGATTACCCGAG
This sequence comes from Phyllomedusa bahiana, assembly GCA_025379985.1. Taxonomy (NCBI): domain Eukaryota; kingdom Metazoa; phylum Chordata; class Amphibia; order Anura; family Hylidae; genus Phyllomedusa; species Phyllomedusa bahiana. Next base: position 24,487 of record JAODAL010050873.1, on the reverse strand, counting down.
ATGGGAGTAAGCAGGCCTCCTGTCCGAAAAATATGGAGGGACGAGGGAAATGCCCTGCAAGTAAGTATTATATTTTGCGAAATGAGAGGGGTCAGGGAGAGGGATTTTTTGGGGAACATACTCGCGAGAAGCCAGGGGCTGACTGCAGTAGGGGAGCCAAACTTGGTATGCTCAAACTGGACCCATAACTTAGCATCAACATTGTGGAAGCCGTCCAGAAACCTCACCGCCACAGCAGCCAGGCATCCAGGTCCCCTTCCCCTAGAGGGGTCATCAGTATCGTTTTGGATATTCTGGGATGTCGCTGTGCCCAGACAAAACGCATGACCTGTCTGTTCAAAGAGAGAAGGAATGACTTTGGGAGCGCAATCGGGACTGTTTGGAATAAGTAAAGCAGACGGGACAGAAGTCTTTTTTGTCCCACCTGGAGAGGACTGCTTGGATGAGATTGACCAAGCGGGAGAAATTAAGATCAAAAAGTTTTTTAAGATCCGATGGCATATGCACACCAAGATATTTAATGGAAGTTGTGGCCTAGGTGAGAGAGTAATAGGACCTCAATCTGGCGACCTCCTCCATTGGAAGAGTAAGATTCAGTGCCACGCTCTTTGTCATGTTAACCTTGTGATTACTGAATTTTCCAAACGTTTTGAGAGTCTGAAGAACAGATGGGAGAGAGATAAAGGGTTCCGCAATATAAAGGAGCAAGTCGTCGGCGAACGCAGAGCATTTTACATGATGGCTGCCACACCTAATCCCTTTAATAGAGACATTGGCCCGGATGTCTTGGAGCAAATGCTCCATCACTAGGGCATACAAGAGTGGAGAAAGAGGGCAACCCTGCCTGGTACCATTGCGGATAGGAAGCGGGGCTGAGAGCGAGCCATTGACTCGGATTTGAGCCTGCGGAGAGTTATATAATGCCTGTATCCTGGTAAGGAGAGTCGGGACTATTCCAAGGTTGGAGAGGACCCCAAAGAGGAAAGACCAATCCACCCAGTCAAAAGACTTCTCGGCATCTAAAGAGAGTAAAAAACTCGGGATTTTAGAGCGATGTACATAATCAATCAGGGTGAGGGTCTTCAGGGTATTATCCCTTGCCTCTCTCATAGGGATAAAGCCCACCTGATCGAGGTGGATAAGGCTGTCTAGCAGCGGGTTAAGCCGCAGCGCAATCAGTTTTGCAAATATCTTAGCGTCGGTATTAATGAGCGATATCGGCCGATAGCTCTGACACAGGGCCAGGTCCTTCCCTTCGGGATGACCGTTATATGGGCTTTTAAGAATTCTTGATCGAAGGGTGACTCATTAGAAACTGAATTAAAGGCGTCCAGGAGTGGGGGGATTAGTTCCTCTCTTAGGGTCTTGTAAAATTTGTCAGTAAAGCCATCTGGTCCTGGGCTCTTTCCCGCTGGGAGGGACCCAAAATATTTTTTAACTATATAAATAGTAAAAAGATTAAAACAGAAAATGTTGGCCCTTTGAAAAGTAGTAAGGGAAGTACTGTGGAGGGAGATAAGGAGAAATCAAACCTATTAAATACATTTTTTTCCACTGTATTTACCAAAGAGGATGACCTTCCTGCTGATGAGCAGAGGGATGAGGTGAACTCCAACTTAAATGTTACTTGTCTAACCCAGGAAGAAGTGCAGCTTGGTCTTAAGAAGCTTAAAATAGACAAATCACCAGGCCCTGATGGTATACACCCCGTGCCACGGGGTTAAGTAATGCCCAGATAGGCCCCTATTCTTAATATTTAGGACTGTTTTAATATCGTGATTCCAAAAGGATTGGCGCATGCAAATGTGGTGCCAATTTTAATCAAAAGGGTAAAAAAGTGTCCTGGAAACTATAGGCCGGGTTAATTTAACCTTTTTTGGGGGGGAAATATTTGAAGATTTTCAAAGGATGCCACCCTGGTTATCTCACTGAAAACAAATGTATAATGCCATTCCGCAGGGTTTATAAAGGATCGGTCCTGTCAAATAATCTCCTCAGTTTTCTATGAAGAAGTTATTTCTGATGGATCAGGGGAGACAATGGATGTCATATATTTGATTTTTAAAAAAGCTTTCGATAGGGTGCCACAAAAAAGGTTGGTAAGTAAAATGAAAATGCTTGGCGGGGGGGAAAATTTTTGCAAGTGGGTTAGAATGGCTAAGTGATAGAAAACAAAGGGTGGTGATTAACAGTACATAATCAGACTGGGTCCCTTTTTTTTGTGGGGTACCACAGGGTCAGTATTTGGGCCCTTCCTCTTTTAAAAATTTTCATTAAAGACCTTTCACATGGATTGTACAGTAGAATATCGATCTTTGCAGATGATACTAAGCTCTTTAAAGCAATCAACGCAAGAGAGGATAATGTGTTATTACAAATCACAGTAAAATTTCCTCAGAAATAAATATTATCTATATGGATTTGGAACAACAAACCATCACTGAAAAAAAATCCCAAAAAAATCCAAATAAAAAAAAAACCTAATATATACCCATAAAAAATACGATTTCGTATCTCAAGTCTACCTTGTCAATATATTTATTATTAACTATACATACTGTCCCCCATCTAATTTCCCCACACTTATCCTCAAATAGACCAAATAAACGTTTCCCCTAAGGACGGCCCAGTTTTGTAGGCTACCCTTTTAAAAACACTTTGTCTCTATCAACCCCAGAAAACTTTCATTTTTTACATTTTTGTACAGTATTTAAAAATACTCAAATTTAAAAACCAAAACAGTTTCATATTCCTGTAGAGCCCATATAAAGTACTCAAAGGTTCACAGCCATGATATAAAAACACTGAAATTTTTTTCTCTTTAAATTTAAAAGGGAAAATTTGTTTTATTTAAAATCGCCCCGGGTGGGGAACATAGGAAACATTTTCCAAAATAAACTAAAGATGTCAAAACCTTATCCTCAAAGGGCTTTTCCCCCCCCCAATATTTTGGGGGTTTTAAACGGGATTTTTCTCCTGGGGGGACGTCACTCTGAACAAGATAGTAGCCCTCCTCGATTTACTGAGTTACTTTGTCCTGTATCCCATTTTAAATGGGTTTTCAATGACCGCTGTTTACCGCCCCCCAAGTCCCGCCCCCCCCCAAACCCCCCCCCCCCCGTCTTCAAATCACTACTGCCCCCTTGCGCCGGCGTTAGTGGTTTAATGGCAACCACCCCGTTACCCCGCGCACCGCCGAGGGGAAAAACTTAGCATCTTAAAGACCCGCTATTTAACGAATGTGCCGGCAGAAAAGCGGCCCCCATGAAAACCCAGCACCGGTCGGGCCCGCATGGCCAAAAAGCTCGGGGTCCCATAGCTACTGCGCGGGGCCCCGGCATAAGCCGGCATCATCCCCGGGCCCAAAAAAATCATCGCGCATGCGCAACCCCCAGCGCGCGAAACCCTAGACTCTCCCCCCATTTTTCCATCCCCGTTCTCAGCGTTGTTAAAAGGGGAAAGATGTCCGTTCAAATTTTCCATTCATTCAGAAATTGGCGCAGCTCAATCCCATGGGTTTAAAAACCCATACCATCAGGGGGCACACAGCATTAGCTTTCCATTTAAATCACATCCCAATAATTAGTTTTAAAAAGTTATAATACCACTGGCGGCAAACGTATACAGCTTATAAATTTTTATCACACCCTTGGTTTTAAATTTAAAAAAACGTTTTCTTTATCCCACCCACAATTCCTCTTGGGGCCCAAAATTAAATTAACCCCAAAGAAGTTCTAAAAGGGGGGATACCTTTTAGGAATAGAAAAACTTGATTTGAAAAAAAAAATCAATACCGATACTTGCAAAAATACCCAAATTTTCGGGATCAAAAATTTATAAAAACCCTAAGAAAAAGATAAATATCCAAATGGCTATTCTGCCCAGATGAAAAACCATCCATTTATATCTATGAGCCTACGGGAATACCAAAGAAACGTTGAATTAATATACACCAGGAGTTTTCAAATAAAACAGCCAAAAAATAGAATTTCGTTAAGCCCTCTGGCTGTATTTTTTTTCATTAAAGGTCCACTTTTTTCCCTTTACAAAGTTTTTTTTTTAATCAAAAATTTCCCCCTTTTTAATGTTGAGTTTTATCTTTCTCCTTTACACAAAAACATCAGGCCCCGAGGAATCTCCCTCATGCCCCATCCAAAATTTTCCGGCAAGGGGGGTGTCACGCAAATGTCTAAAACCCCCTAAGTTTTTCACCAATGCAAATTTTTTAATTTGTTGGTCGCCTTTCCTAAAAATTTTTTTCCCCACAGCAACAATTAGTTTTAAACCAACCCCCTTTGGGTACAGAAAAATTTCAAAAAAAATTCACGAATCGCAAGATCTTCCCGGGCACCGAACTTTTAAAACCCCTTGGTCTAAACAGATATATTTGCAAAATGTACAATTTCCCGCATCTAAACTTCCCAAACGGTTTACTTTTTAAACCATTTTTCCGGGTTGGGTTTTTTGGTGACGTATAGTGGCTGTGAATAGCCTTTCCCTCAATGACCTTCCTCTTCTATATGTCCATTAAAGGGAAAGTTTTAGAGAGAGGGGTCACTCTGCTTTATCACAATCCCAATTTTCCCCCAAAGGTTCCGCAAGATCTTCTTTCCCCAATCATTTTTTTCGGTTGCCCAAAATGTGCCTATTATCCAAAAATGGGTTTCCTCATCCCCTTGGCCCCCCTGGGGGTTAAATAGTTTTTTTCCGTCACTCCTAAGTGCGTTTTAAATGCAGGTTTCAATACTGAGGGAGGATACCCCTTTTTAAAGGGAAACCTTTTCCTTAAAGGTCAATTCCCTTTTGGGTTTAAAAAAATCTTATTTGGATGCGTTTCCTTTTAAAACGTGGGTTTAATGACCTTTGGGGTTTAAACCCTTTTTAGTTTTTCAGGGTGATATGAATCCCCACCGCAGGAGGTTTTTAAATTAACCCGGGTTTCCTTTAAAGATGACCCAATTTGTATGTCCCCCAAATAAATCCCTGAAAACCTCAGATCCAAAAAAGCTTTTTTCCGGGACATAGGGACTCAAATGAAAAATTTCCCCCCAATCTCATTTAGGTTCAAAAATGGATAAATTTTTAAAGGGACGCCCTCCGTGCCCGCCACAGCACGAAAAACGTCATCCCCTGAATCTCCCCCAGAAAAAGAATTTTTTTGGTTGAACCCCTCCTTCATCCTCCAAAAACACCGGGGGCCCCTTTTCTCCCCCAGCCCAGGAATAGTTTCGAAAACGGGGGAAAGGCAGGGTTTCCCCATGGCGGTTCCTTTAGGGGGTGGAAAAACCCGGGGTCCGACGGGGGAAAAAGTTAGGGGTGAGAATAAAAAACCAAAAAGTTCAAAAAACCATTTTTTTTTATGTTTTTAAAATTGTCCCCCCTCATTCCAAGGAAATTTTTTCACGGAAATGGAGGCCCCAGCGGGGGCCGGTACCCCTATACAGTGCCTCCACATCACTGAGGACAACCTTTACACCCTTTTCTCGATGTTGATCCCCTCCAGTTTTTTTAAGGAGGTAAACCGAAACCTCTCAGAAAAGAAGGAAGAGCAAAAAAAAAGGGCCCTGAGTCCCCTTGTCCAATAGATTCCAAACATTCTGGTCAAGGAATCAAAAAACCCGACACAATGGGCGACCCCCCGGGGGACCAAAACCTTTATCACCTTGGGTAATGCTTTTAAAACGTGCGACTTGTGGTTTTTTCGAAAGTAAGAAAGCACCCCAAAACCCTTTTGGGACAGGACCCCTTATCCCACCAGGGTAAAATAAAAGTTTCAATTTTCCCCCCAAAAAATTCTTTGCTTTGGGGTCATTTTCCCCGGATGGGCATATCCTGCCGATCCCCCAAAAGGGTCTTTTTACAAAACTGGGAAATATCCCAAATGGCCCATGACCCCCAATTTTTTCCCCCCTTTTTGGGGGTTTTTTTTAATATTATTGGGAAATTTTGATTAAAGAGAAAAAACGCTTGAATCTCTTTTTGGGGTAAGATTTTGCTTTTCCCCCCAATTTGGGGTTTTTTTTTTTCTTTTAAAAAGCTCAAGTTTTTCCCCATTACCATTTTCAGAAAACGTATCTTTTTTCCGGTCGTTTTTGTGGTGGAGGAAAACCTGGTGTTTTTTGGTTTTAAAATCATTTTGGGGGGCCCAATTTCATTCCCCATTCAAACCCTCTTTAAAAAATCATTTAAATTTGTTTCACCCTGTAAGATCTTAAATTAGAAATTCCCAAATTTTCCTCACAGATACGTTTACATTTTTCTTGAAGAATTTAAAACCACTTAATCTTTTTTTTTTTTTTTTTTTATTGTAGGCACATATGACAAAACCTTTCAATAAACCCTCAAAATTTTTCCTGTTTTTTAAAGGGTTTTTCCCGAGATTTATTAATTATTTGATTTTTTCCCTGCTTTCTTTGGGGCTTTTGGGGTGTTTCCCTTTTGCTTTCCCCTTGGGGTGGGGGTTTGGACGGCCCCCTCGGTTTGGTCTAAAAAAAGGGGTTGTGATGAGGGTGAAAGAGGAAAGGAAAGGGCATACCCCTCCGTAACGGGGGGCCCTTGTCATATGGGGTTCTTTTTTTTTGTTTATATTTGGTGAACATATTTTCCCCCCCCCAATTTTTTCCCCCTTCCTTGATTCTCCTTTTTCTATTTTCCCGACCCGAATCCCCCCCCTTTTCCCTTTTAGAAACCCCCTCTAAGTACCTCTAGTTTATAGTTTTTCCGGGGTCTGAAAAACTCAAAAAGAGGGGATCTGTCTCCTTCAATTCACTTTCCCAAAAAAGTTGGGGAAAAAACCTTCCCTTCCTTTTAAAACCCCCGTTCCTTAAAAATACTGTTTATGCTTACGTTTTTTTTAAGCTAAAAACGTATTTTCCTTTAACAGAATTTTTTTAAAATTTACTTCATGTCTTTTTAAAGTCTGGGGTCAGATCTTAAAATTTTCTGCTATCTTTTATTGTCTCTTTTAACTTTTGTTCTGTTCCCCTGGAAGATTTTTTTTTCTTCCTCCAAAAGTATTTTCCCTGAAAATTTAGTGATGACCCTAATAAATCCTCCTCCCACTTTTTTATTAAAATTTTGGAGACTTGAAACCCCGGGGGTGGGCTAACCCCGTGGGCCCCAGACCCCTCGGTACTATATTCGCTCCAATATAGTTCTCTAAGGGAGTGAATTTTCCCAGAAAGATTTTATATTCTCCTTATAAGCCAAAATATAATCCCTTTAAAATACTTTTTTTGATTTATTTTTTTGGTACTCTCTCCTATCCCACTCAGAAAAGATCTTTGATACATCTGCCCTCCAATTTTTCCCGAAACCCTAGGGTCATTCAAAAAACCTTCCATCGGGACAAAAAAAAAGAAAAATTTCCCCGAAATTTAAAAAGTATCTATATGGAATTTGGGAAAAACAAGCCAGTCACTGAAAAAATCCTAAAATAAAAATCTAAAATTTTAACCTTTTAAAATATAACCCCTTAAAAAAAATTATGTATCTAAGTTTTACCCTTTGTCAATATATTTTTAAATATATACATTACATACTTTCCCTATCAAATTTTTCCCTAAACTTATCCTCAAATAGACCAAGAAATTCGTCCATAAGGAGGGCCCATTTTTGGGTGGGCTCACCCAAATTAAATAAACTTTTTGTCACAATAAAGCCCCCAAAAAACAAAAACCAATATATCCCTTTTCTGAACTTGTTTAAAGATACTCAATTAAAAAACCCCAAACCCCATTTTTACTATTCCTTTTAGAGTCCCTTTTAATAAAGTATATCAGTATATCGGGGAGACAACTATTTGAGTCGGGAGTAACGTCCCCTAGGAGATCCCCCCTGATGAACCCCCTAATATGGAGGGGGGAAACGGCCCTCGAGGGGTTTAAAGGGTTTTATGTATCCCTTTAGATATGTTGGATAAATGTTAAACCTATGTTTCCCCACCAAAGGAGATATAATAGACATTTTTCCCCATAAATTTAAAGAGAAAAATTGCAGTGTTCTTTTCAGGGAAATTGTGAACCTTTTAGTACTTTTTAAAAGGGACTCTACAGGAATATTTTTAAAATGGTTTGGATTTTAAATTGATGTATCTTTAAACACTGTACAGAAATGTATATATGTTAATGTTTCTGGTGGCTGATAGTGACATAAAGTGATTTAATAGGGTGAGCCTACAAAGACTAGGCCATCCTTATCGGGACGATTACTTGGTCTATTTGAGGATAAGTGTAGGGAAATTAGATAGGGACAGTATGTATATATATATATATAGAATATATTGACTAAGGTAGACTTGAGATACGTAATAGTATTTTTTATGGGTATATATTAAAGGTTATATTTTAGAGTTTGGATTTGTTTAGGATTTTTTCAGTGACTGGATAATGTGTTATTACAAAGGGATCTGGATAAGTTGGAGGCCTTGACAGATTAGTGGCAGATGAGGTTTAACACAAATAAATGCAAGGTTATGCACATGGGGAGGAAAAATACATTCCATGATTACATGTTAAACGGAAAAATGCTGGGAAAAAGTGAAATGGAGAACGATTTGGGAAACCTGGTGGACAGTATATAGGGGCATAGATGCACATGATGAGAACATTATTCTCCCATTATACAAGTCACTGGTTAGACCACACATGGAAAATTGTGTACAGTTTTGGTACTAGTTCACAGGAAAGACATTGTAGAGCTTGAACAGTTGCAAAGGCGGGCAACAAAAATAATAAAAGGAATGGGTGGACTGTAATGCCCAGAAGATTAGCAAGATAAGGGTTATTTAGTTTAGAGAAAAGACGGCTTTGGGGGGGACATAATAAGTATGTATAAATATAGAGATCTCTCTAAAAATGTATTTATACCCAGGACTGTATTCAGTGCAAGGGGGCATCCTCTACATCAGGAGTCTGCAACGTCGGCTCTCCAGCTGTTGGGAAACTACAACTCCCATCATGCATTTATATAATCTATATCAGTGGACATGATGGGAGATGTAGTTTCTCAACAGCTGGAGAGCCGACGTTGCAGACCCCTGCTCTACGTCTTGAGGAAAGAAAGTTTCTACATAAACATAGAAAAGGATTCTTTACTGTAAGAGCAGTGAGACTGTGGAACTCTCTGCCAGAGGAACTTGTCATGGTGAATTCAATAATAGAGTTCAAAAAGGGTATGGATGCATTTCCAGAGCGTAATAGTATAACAAGTTCTAGTGACTAGGATTCTGGAGAAGGGTCGTTGATCCAGGGATTTATTCTGATTGCCAGATTGGAGACGGGAAGGAGGTTTTTTCCCTAAAATTAGGACAACTGGCTTCTTCTTTTTTTTTTTTTTTTTTTTAATAATGATTTTTATTGAGAAGAATGACAATACAGCATTCATTTTATTGATTTGATATAGCATCGTAAAATCTTACTGTAAAATTTATCTTTGTCTTTTACATACTACATTCATCTCGGCCATTCTTCTTATATTTTTATTAAAAAAGAAAGACAAAAATCATTGAACCATTTGCAAAGTGCCCAACCTAGTACTAAAAAAGTACTACTTAAAAAGTAATGCGCTCTCTCTTTGTCTGTCATAGTAATATTAGGAGGGGAACATCTCTCCTTATGGAGAGCACCAGTTAAGGTGTGTAGTGTTTTGTTTTGCCTTTTAGCCCACTACTCAGCATCTGCATATCACAAGGCATTATGGGAAAGGAGCTGGAAAGCTCACTGCGCCCTCTATAGATTGTAACAAATCCTCAATTTACTTCTGATTCACTGAATCTTTGAGAAGCAAAAAGGAATAATTGTCAAGCCAATATTGCTCATCTACATACGCGTTTCGGGGTTTTGCCCCCTCATCAGTGTAGTGCCGAGCGATCTTGGATTGTATGGTGGGAGGCAATGCGGGGGGTATGAGGAGGGGAACATCTCCCCTTATGGAGAGCACCAGTTAAAGGTGTGTAGTGTTTTGTTTTGCCTTTTAGCCACTACTCAGCTCTGCATATCACAAGGCATTATGGGAAAGGAGCTGGAAAGCCCCACTGCGCCCTCTATAGATTGTAACAAATCCCCCAATTTACTTCTGATTCACTGAATCTTTGAGAAGCAAAAAGGAATAATTGTCAAGCCAATATTGCTCATCTACATAAGGTTTCGGGGTTTTGCCCCTCATTCAGTTTTAGAGCAGAGCGATATTGGCTTGATGGTGGGAGGCAATTGAGGGGGGTATGAGGGGGGGAAAACCATCTCTCCTTATGGAGAGCACCAGTTAAGGTGTGTGTGTGTTTTGTTTTGCCTTTTAGCCCACTACTCAGCATCTGCATATCCAAGGCATTATGGAAGGAGCTGGAAAGCTCACTGCGCCTTTTATAGATTGTAACAAAATCCTAAATTTTAAATTCTGATTCACTAAATCTTTGAGAAGCAAAAAGGGAAATAATTGTCAAGCCAATATTGCTCATCTACATCGCGTTCGGGGTTTGCCCTCTTCAGTGTAGAGCAGAGCGATATTGGTTTGGGACTGGTGGGAGGCAATGAGTGGGTATGGGAGGGGAACATCTCTCCTTATGGAGAGCACCTTAAGAGAGATGATCCCCTCCTCATACCCACTCATTGCCTCCCACCAGTCAAGCCAATATCGCTCTGCTCTACACTGATGAGGGGCAAAACCCCGAAACGCGTATGTAGATGAGCAATATTGGCTTGACAATTATTCCTTTTTACTTCTCAAAGATTCAGTGAATCAGAAGTAAATTGAGGATTTGTTACAATCTATAGAGGGCGCAGTGAGCTTTCCAGCTCCTTTCCCATAATGCCTTGTGATATATAGTAATATTAGTATAAGCTATCAATAGTCCTAGAATTTTTACTTATGACATGACAAACTGTTGTATCACCTCTCCAGATTGACACAAAAAACTTTTAACTCAAGAACACTGGGAAAATTATTTCTTTGGATAAATAGTAGCATGTTTCTTCTCTGTCACACAGTTGGTTGCCCCAAATATACAGTCATGGCCAAAAGTTTTGAGAATGATACAAATGTTAATTTTTACAAAGTCTACTGCATCAGGCTTTATAATTGGGAATTGCATATACTCCAGAATGTTTTAAAGAGTGTCAGCTTAACAGCAATTAATTGCAAAGTCAATAGTTGCGAAGGAAAATGAACTTTTCCCCCCCAAAACACATTTCCCACCTTCTTGCAGGCCTGCCTTAAAAGGACGAGCTAACATCGTTTCAGTGATTGCTCCATTAACACAGGGGTGTGGGTGTTGATGAGGACAGGGCTGGAGATCAATCTGTCATGATTTAAATAAGATACACACCACTGGACACTTTAAAAGGAGGCTGGTGCTTGGGGATCATTGTTTCTTTTTTCTGTTAACCATGGTTATCTCTAAAGAAACATGTGCAGTCATCATTGCACTGCCCCAAAACTGGCCTAACAGGAAGGGGTATCGCAGCTAGAAAGATTGCACCTCTTTTCAACAATCTATCATATCATCAAGGAATTCAAGGAGAGAGGTTCCATTGTTGAAAAAAAAGCCCCAGGGCCCCCAAAGAAAGACCAGAAAAGCCCCAGGGACCTCCTCTTTAAAAATGTTTCAGCTTCGGAAGGGCTACCGCATTTGCGAGCTTGTCAGTAAGGCGCGGGGGTTTGTGGGCATCTGCACGCATGTGAGGCGGAACTCATGGAGAAAGGCCTGGTGTCAAGGAGGGCGGCAAGAAGCCACTTCTCTCCAGAAAAAAAATCGGGAAAAGACGATATTTTCCCAAAGGTACGGGAAAGTGGATGCTGAGGATGGGTAAAGTCATTTCCGAATGTTTGGAACATCGGGGAAAAACGGGATTGTTCGGAGAAGACAAAGGTGGCGATACCACCAATTTGCCCATGCCAAATGAAAAGCACCAAAACCTTAATTGTGGGGTTGTTTCCAGTCAAGGGAAAATCGGCTTTTAAACAGTCTTCCCTAAAAACACATCCATGAATAAAAAATTTTATTAAAGAACAGTTTGGTGATCAAAAATGCCTTTTCCAGCGGGATGGTGCCCCTTTGCCAGAAAGCAAAGGTGATAATTTTAAAGGTCGGGAACAAAACATAGAGTTTTTTGGGGTCCATGGCCCGGGAAATCCCCGTTTTAATCCCTTGAGAACTTGTGGTCAATCATCAAGAGAGGGTGGAAAAACAAAAACCAACAAATTTGCAAATCCCCAAGCATTGGAAAAATGGCTGCTTCGTCAGGATTTGGTCCAAATTTTGTTTTGGAGCTGCCGGGGAGAATTCAGAGGTTTAAAGAAAAAAGGGGGTCACACTGCAAATATTGACTTGCTGCATTAATCATTCTAATGTCAAAAAGTTTTTGTTAATTTAAATATGATTGCACTTGTATTTCTTATGTGATAAAAAAATCTGACAAACACACAAAAAAAACCAGAGGGCAACAGTATTGAAAAAAAAAATTTTGTGTTATTTAAAAACTTTTGGCCCATGACGTTCCCCTTTTCCTGGTCAAAAGACCCATTACCAGCTTTTTCCGGCTTGAGGAACCCCCCAATACTTCAATAAACACCCCCTACTTTAGCTCCCCCAGAAAAAACCGAAAATTTTTTTTCATGATAATAATAGGCAGAAGTTCTAAAATAATCCATTAATTTTCTAATGTCTTCTTCTGTTTTGATAATAAACTTTTAGCATTTCTGAAAGAATTTATCAGTCAGTGTGGTCTTATTATTTTCCGCGTCTATCCTATCTTTGTAGTTTTTAATCATTTCACGACCTTCGCCCGGTAGGTTTTACTTTTTTTTTAACCAGGGCATGAATACATTCTTTCCCCTTTAATACAATATGTACTCCTTTGATGTTTACCAAATCTTGAACTTCTCCTTCCCTAGCAACTGCTACCGGAATATAATGGAAAACAATGCTCAGGGGATCTCTCGGCACCTCAATACTCCACACATCTCTTATACCCTGCAGAATGTTTTCCCAATATTTTTTTAGTTTTGGACATTTCTAGATGCCGTGCAGTAAATCTGCTTTATTTAGTTTACATTTGGGACATTTCCTGAGATAATGAGCTGGAGCGTTTTGGTATGGGAGATCAAAAGCATACGTGGCATTGTGGGCTAAACGAAAGATCTTCCCGCCCTTTTCTTGACTAAACAGCTTAAATTTCCCTAACCCTATTATTTTCTTTTGTTTAGACTCTGAGTCCCCCAACTCAATTTTCCAATATCCAAAACAGATGTCCTTAACTGAGGCCGTTTGGCCTCAAAAAAGTTGTTTGTAAATAGAAGACAAGGAGTCTAAGCCCCGGTTCACACGGCTTATTCAAGCCGGAATTGCGAGCCGGTTTGCGCTCGCAATTCGGCTTGAGTAAGGGGCGGGTGCGTGGGCGGGGCGGGGGCGCGGCCCGCCGGCCCCATAGACTTGCATTATCCACGGCGCGTATTGCGCCTGGATAATGTGCATGTCAGTTTCTCCCCACCCGGCGGCTTTGCCGAGCGGGGATGAGCGACGGAATCCACTGTTCTCTATGAGAACTGTGGATTACCGTAATTACTGCGACGGATTGGTGCCGCACTGCAGCGCAAATCTGGCGCGCAGTACGGCGCCAATCCACAGCCAAATAAGCCGTGTGAACGGCCCCTAACTGATCGGGTTTTCCCATAAGGGTTTCAAATTGTCCTGGAGTTTCTGCCGCTGCCAGGTTTTCAATATGTTTCTCACAAAAGGACATGCATTGCCGAAATTGAAAAATTTGTCCCTCAACAAAGGCATATCTCTCTTTAAGTTCATGCCATGTCAGAAATCTATTTTCTGTATCATGTAATAATGTAATCATGTAATCTTTTGTCGTAGAAATATTTTATATCTCCACTCCTGGAAAAACGTATTTTCTCCCCCGACGAGAATGAGAGTAAGTCCCAAAGAGGGGCATATTTTGAGGGATGCATGGGCAGTGTGTAGATTTTCCTGATAGTTTTCTATGTGACAAAAGTGTCTCTAAGGACAATACTGCGTTTAATGTGAGAGGAGAGATCCTTGAAGGCCATATGTAAAAGCGCTGTGTGCTTCCACGGGCTAGCCAACTGTTGTTCGAAACTCAAGTTGGAAAAGTAATTGCTTCCATTTATCCAGTCTTTTTCATACCGCACCAAGGAAGCCAAGTTGTACAACCGACTATCAGTGAGGTTCAGGCCACCGTCAGGTTTATTAAGAATAAGTTTCTTGTAAGCTATCCTAGGCCTCTTGTTCCATAGGAAGGCTACGAAGGCTGATTGCAATCTATTTGTATCCTTGTGTTTTAGCAATAGAGGCAAGTTTTGCAGAGGGTATAGGAAAGCATGCAAAACTAATCATTTTAAGTAAATGCGCCCTACCAAACAGTGACAGTGGCAATGTTCTCCCATCTTTCCAGTTCTCTAATAATTTTATCAATCAATGGACTATAGTTAAAGTGGTATAGAGAAGATGCTTCTTTCCCTATCTTGATTCCCAAATAAGTCAAATTAGAGGAGGCCAACTGGACTGTTTCCAGAAACTGAGATTCCCCTCTATAATTTCCTAAGAAAAGCTAATTACTTTTCGAGACATTGGTTTTGTAACCACTAAGGGTGCCTATATAGTCCAGAGTGTCTATTATCCTACCAAGATGGTCTCTCGGGGAATTCACAAATCGTAACATGTCATCCATAAAACAACATAATTTCACCTCCTCTTTACTCACTTTTATCACGTCAAAAATGTTTGAGGAGAGTAGATGTCGTATTAATAGTTCTAGGGCAATATTAAATAGTAACAGGGAAAGGGGACATCCCTGCTTTGTACCTTTTTGTAACGTAATGGGGCCTGAGAGAAACCCCGGGGTATTAACTCTAGCCTGTGGACTTTTATAAATTGCTTCCATAAAGGCTCTGAAATTCCCTTGAATATTCATCTTAACCATGACGCTAAATAACCAGGCCATTTTACGTTATCAAATGCCTTCTCGGCATCCACCGCGAATAGCACTGGGCAGTTGTCCCTGGATTTCCTTCCAACCAGACTATCCTGTACCGCTAGAACCGTTCTAATATTTGTGACCCCCGACCTTCCCTTAACAAACCCATTTTGGTGCGGCCCTTTCATCTTGGGTAACATCATTGCCAATCTATTTGCCATAAGTTTTGAAAGTATTTTGATATCTTGGTTGATTAAGGATATCGGGCGATAAGAGCTTGGACAGTCCGGATCTTTCCCCTCCGTACTTTAATATAGGACATTTTTCATTTTCAGAGCCTTATGCTAAAAAAATCTGTGAAACACCTGTGGGGTTGATATACTCACTGCACCCCTGGATTTATTCATTCAAAAGTGTAGTTTCCAATATGGGGTCTTTTTAGGGGAGTTTATTAAGTTTTAGCAAACCTGAAATGACGCCTAAATAAAGTCATAATGAAAATGAGACCTGAAAGTCCGATAGGTGCTCCTCCTATTCTGAGGCTTGTGGTTGAGTCAAATGGCGCACCAGGGCCACATATGGGATATCTCTAAAATCGGCAGAATCTGGGGAATTGATGTTGCGTTTTTACCTCCACTTTGCTTTAATTTTTGTGAAATACCTAATGGGTTAACAAGCTTCCTAAATGCTTTTTTTAAATACTTTAAAGGGTTTGGTTTCTTAGATGGGGTAATTTATTGAGGTATCTAACACACAGGCCCCTCAAAGCCATATCAGAACTGTACTGGTCCCTAAAAAGAAATCTATTTTGCAAATTTTCTTGAAAATGTGAAAAATTACTACTAAATTTTTTCCACCCCTAATGTCGTAAAAAAGATTTAGATTTTAAAAATGGGGCTCTGTCAGGAAGGCCAAAACTGGCTCCGGCGGTAAGAGGTTAATTGCTTCCTCAATGACATGTTGAGCAGTGGGGTGCTTAGGTGAAGTTCTGAATCCTGCACTGTGCCCGAGAGTGAATTTGGGTGAATTTACAAGAACTGTGAGGAGGGAGAGGGATTGGGGGGTTATTTTTGTCATGTTCCTCTCAGTATATATTGGGATAATTGATGCACCTGTTATTCTCATAAAAGTGAACCACAAACAAGGTAGATTAATCTACTATTGCATCCCAATTGGCAACAAAACACAAATCTTTGGGTATTATGCAGTCCAGTTGAAGGAGCATACTGCTGTTTATAAGAGGTTAATCTGCTAGAATAGCTGCTTGTAAAGAGTTAATCTGAGTCTTTAACGACATTCAGGCAGCAGCCACATCACACTGAGGACATACAGCGTGTGAAATAAGTATTGAACATGTTACCAAATTTGTAGGTAAATATATTTTAAGAAGTGGTATTGACATGAAATTCTCACCAGATGTTGGTAACAGCCCATTCAATCCACACTGAGAAAGAAATGAAACTATAGATGTCCATAAATAATGTGTAAAGGGTTAAATAACTTCCTAAACACTGTTGTAAATACTTTAAGGTGTGTAGTTTCTTAGATTGAGTCATTTATGGGGGTATTTAACATACAAGCCCCTCAAAGCCACGTCAGAACTGGACTGGTCCCTAAAAAAATGTATATTTCAAATTTTCTTGAAAATGTGATACTACTAAATTTCTAAGCCCCATAATGTCATAAAAAAATAGACGTTAAAAAAATTATGCCAACCTACAGTGGACATATGGTAGATGCTAGTTCTAAACTATTTTGAGTGGAATAACCGTCTTACACGCAGACATTTTTGAAGTTTTTCACGATATTTTGCTATATTTTTTGTTTGGACCAAAATTTCTTACTAACTTAAAGCACAATGTGCCATGAGAAAACGGTCTCTGAATCACATGAATAGGTAAAAGTATCAAAAAGTAATTCCTACGTAAAGTGAAACATGTCCTATTTAAAAAATGGGGCTCTGTTTGTAAGGTCAAAACTGTTCTTCAGGGGTTGAAAAACAATGTGCATATAAAGTACACATATTGTACAAAATGGTAGACATTAATTATTTACCATTTTGTTTGGTATAACTGAAATGTTACATTTTGAAAATGGCAAATTTTTCCCAAATAAAGTATTGTTTCAACTAAAATGTATTGCTAACTTATCTCCTTAACGACCACCCACTGTCTTTTGACAGCGGGCATTTCAGGTCTTTCGTCGGCAGCGATGTCTTTTGGCGTCGATGCAGACATCGGCGTTTGCGGCGCCCGGCGCCACAGCAGCACTTAGTTTGGGGCTGAGATTGTCCCTGATCCCAGCGCAGCTCCTGCGAACACCTGTGTAACAAGCCAGTGATCAGGACAGACTGTGAGCTGCCCTGATCACTGCCTGTGTTAGACTGACACAGATTATAATGTATTAGCATATATGAATACACCTCTCTCCTCGCTACTCCTCTGCCTCTCCCCTCTGTCAATTCCTTCTCTGGCTACCCATGCACAGCGAATTCATTGCAAGTTACTAACCATGACCTACAAGGCTCTCCATATCCTCTCCCCTCCATACATCTCTGCCTTAATCTCCAGATATCTCCCCTCTCGCAATCTCCGCTCCTCACAGGACCTTCTTCTCTGCTCTCCTCTTATCATCTCCTCACATAACCATCTCCAAGACTTCTCCCGTGCTTACCCCACGTTCTGGAACTCACTGCCCCAACACATCAGACTCTTCTCCACCTTCACCATCTTCAAAAGCAAAATGAAAACCCACCTCTTCAGGAATGCCTATAACCTACAATAACCTAGCAGCTACTGTGCTACCCAAAAAATATGTCTGCCCCTCACCTTCTGTCTCTCTCCTCCTCCAGTGTAGATTGTAAGCCCTCGCGGGCAGGGCCCTCACTCCCTCTGTGCCAGTCATAAGTCATTCACTGTTAACATATGTCAAACAAGTAGAATGATATGTATGTAACTTTTTTGAATGTACAGCGCCCTGGAATCAATGGCGCTTTAAAATAAATAAATAAATAATAAAAATAATAATAATAAGTGTAAAAAAAAAAAAGTAACAGTTCTCCCTTCATGGGATTTAAAAAAAAAAAAAAAAAAAAAAAAAAAAAAAAGTAAAAACCAAGTGTGAAAAAAAAAAGATGAAAAATAAATAATAAAATAAAAGTAAATACCGTAAAATCCTTTTCTCGTCCGATTCATTGGGGGAGACAGGTTTCTCCCTCCTTTTTTTTTTTTTTTTTTTTTTCTCCATGGAGTCAGATTTTTCTTTGGTTCCTCCTCTCGTCCACGGCTTTTGTACCGACTGATAAGGCTGTCGTCAGCAGGAGGGATATAGTCCACCGGGGTAGTTGGACTATATCCCCCGGTGGACTATATCCGGTTGACTAATACGTTTGGTCCGCCTAATGTAAGCCTCCTAAGGCAAGGGCCTATACCTATGCTGTGTCCCCCAATGAATCGGACGAGAAAAGGATTTTACGGTAAGTAGAAAAATTAAAAAAGGTTTTTTTTTACGTTAAAGCCTTTTTTTTTAAGTGTTTTATTGTGTAGAACAATATTTATGCATCATTATCTTCTGATAGTTTTTTGTGTACAGTACCGTATAAGGGCTTTTTTAGTGGGATGAACTGACATTTTCATTGGTACCAGTTGGGGGTTTATATGACTTTTTGTTCACCTTTTATTCCATTTTATGAACAAAAATCGCAATTCTGTGACTTTTTATGGTGTTCACTATGCGGGTTAATTAACATGACTGATTTATAGGGTTGGTTGTTACGCATGTAGTGATACTACGCATATTTTATTTTTTCACTTTTTGGGGGGATTGGTATTTGTAAAAGGGAAAAAGGATGGTGTATGTGTTTTTATTTTATTGTTTGTGTTTTACTTTTTTTTTTTTCCCTACTATCCCCATAGGGGACTTGTATCAGTGATCCTCAGATCACTGATACAATGGAGAGCAGTGCATAGCAGAACTGCCGTGTACTGCTCTCCATGGCAACTTTCAATCACTTGTATAATTGGAGAATAATGTTCTTGTCATGTGTATCTATACCATTTTAATACACCCCATAATCCTATTTGCCTTGGCAGCTGCTACAATTAAGTTTACTGTCCACCAGGGTTACCAAGTTCTTCTCCATATCACTTTTTCCCAACGTTTTTCCGTTTAACATGAAATCATGGAATGGATTTTCCACCCCATGTGCATAACCTTGCATTTATCTGTGTTAAAAAATCCCCCAATTCTCTGCCCAGGCCTCCAACTTATCCAGATCCCTTTGTAATAAAACATTATCCTCAATTGTGTTGATTACTTTACAGAGCTTAGTATCATCTGCAACGATCGATAGTCTACTGTGCAATCCACGTGTAAGATCATTAATGAAAATATTAAAGAGGATAGGACCCAATACTAACCCCTGTGGTACCATTAATCACCACCCTTAGTTTTCTATCAGTGAGCCAGTTACTTACCATTTTCCTCCAGTCCCCAGTGTCGGGAAGAAGTTAAAAAATGGCTATTGGATCGTACTCAGAGTGGTGGTAAATGATTCCTATTCTGAATGGTCCCCAGTTTTGAGTGGTGTACCCCAAGGCTCAGTACTGGGTGCTCTTTTGTGAAATGTATTTATTAACCCCTCACCGACATCTGACCTATGAGTACATTATAGTGCCCGTAAGGGGCTACTTAGCAGGATGGCAGCACAATCTGACTACATAGCCGACAGGTTTTAGCTGTTAATTGCAGAAACGTTGAGAAACGTTGCCGCACACCGTTTCTCACTCCGATCAGGACATCAGTGGCGAGATCGCTGTGTCCCAATCTGTTAACATGGCAGCTGGAAGCCTTGTGATGGCTTCAATTGCCGCCATCTTTGTACACCCTAATGCTTTGTATAGACAATGCATTAGGCTGTATAAACGATTGTTAAAGTTCCCTTAGGAGGGCTCGAAGTTAAAGTAAAAAAAATAAATAAATGCTTATTTGTGCGCGGCATTGCTCACGTATTTCGCCGCATATTGCGCTTTATATGCGGTGAAATGTGTGCCGCTATTACGGTAATTCATAGCTCTCGTAGAGAGCTATGGGTTATGCGTCGTCCCCCTGCGCGTACAATATGACCATATTGTATGCGCGGGGGGAGAATTGACATGTCAATTGTTGACAATGCATGCCTATGGGGCCGACACCCCTGTGCTTGAGAGTTACGCGCTGATTAGCGCATGCTTCCAAAACACCCGGTGTATTGCGGCGCATACTATGCACGCCGCAATAAGCTGTATGAACATAACCTTAATCTATAAAAAAAATCTTAAAAAGTTCTAATCAGCTCCCTTTAGCCATTTTACAAATGAAAATAATAAAATAGCAAAAATGTTGCACATATTTAGTATCGTCGCGTCCCAAAAAGTCCGCTCTATTAAAATATAACATAATTTATCCCATATGCTGAACGAAGAAGAAAAAAGAAGAAAAAAACTTCCAAACTTCAAAATTGGGGGGGCTTTTTGTCATTTCACGTCCTCTAAAAATTGGAATAAAATTGATCAACAAAGTCGCATGTATTCCAAACTGGTACCAATAAAACGTACACTTTAGCCCACAAAATAATGCTCACTCAAGTCTGTAGGTTTTAGTACCAAAAAGTTACTGGTCGGCAAAAATTTTTTACAGCACCAAAACCTAACGAAACCCATACATGTTTGGTATTGCCAGAAGTGTATCAACCTGTAGCCCCTCCTAATTTATATCCAGATAGCTACACCCCACCACACAAGCACCAGTCAGTAGCTCAATATCACAAAAATCCACTCGCAAGATGCACCATGTGGAATCCTTAGGATCGATTGTGCAAAACCAGAAGTTACATCGCGTATGTCATATAAACCAAATGGAAGATGCCGGCCTTAATACATCATCTGCACATATTTGCACACCAACAGTGCCCGGCACACAAGACCGAGCAAACACACAGCAGCTCCAACCTCGCCGGCGTCCCTTATGTTTCACTGCGCGGAATTGGAAGTTAATAAATCTATATCCATAGCCCTCTGGAGAGCAGAGCCAGCTTCAAAAACACTAGTGCTCATGACTGGGTAAGATGCCCAGCGCAAGCACACAAGCAATGCCCCAAAATGTATAGAATTCCAAAGGCCTAATGTGATCATAATCTTATGTGTGGAATATTATGCATTAATAACGAGATAACCTTTAACCCCTTACCGACATTTGAAGTACCGATACGTCAAGGTCGGGTAGGGGTTCCCGCAAATTGACATATGGGTACGTCATGGCGATCTTGCAAGCTCACAAGCGTAGCTCGCAAAATTACGGCATGGAACCAGCGGTGATTAACCCTTCGATAGGTCGCGACATCGAAGCTGTAGGCAGTAGGAGTGAGGTCCTTCTGCCCGCGATCGTAGCAGTGAGCAGCGCAGACGCGCTCACTGGTCACCTTACCCGACAGCCCGGACGCTTTCTGAAAGCATCCGGGTTGTCGTGACGTCACCATGCTCACAATGCATTGTGGGCATGGTGATTGACAGTCGTCATGGAGATCAGTACACAGCAGTAATGCTGTGTACAGGTCTCATCTTGTATGAGCGATTTGAATATCGCTCATACAATTCCCCTCTGGGGAAAAGTGTAAAAAGTGTAAAAAAAAAAAAAAATGTAAAACACAAACACGAAAAATAAAAACACGTACACTGCCCTTTTCCCCTTTACAAATGCCAATCGCCCCAGAACAGAGCAACTTTATATCCATATTTGGTATCGCCACGTGCTTAACGACCCACCCTATAAATAAGTCATGTTAATTAACCCGTAAGGTGAACGCCGTAAAAAAAAAAAGTCACAGAATTGCGATTTTTGTTCATCCTGCAGCATATAAAATGGAATAAAAAGTGGTGCCAATTAAAACGTCCGTTCATCCCGCAAAAAAGAAGTCCTTACACAGGTCTGTATACGGAAAAATAAAAAAGTTATGGCTATCAGAAGATAGCGATGCATAAATATTGTTTTACACAATAAAAACCCTTTTTAAAAAAAAAATAAAAATTATGCTTCCACATAAAACTATGTAAACTGGGTATCGACATAATCATCTCAACCCACAGAGTAAAATTAACTTGTCACGTATATTGCATGGTGAGCGCTATTAAAAATAAAAATAAAAAACACTACTAGGATTTCAGTATTTTCTTCACCCTGCCTTTCAAAAAACGTATTTAAAAGTGATCAAAAAGCTTTGTCCCCCCCAGAAATAATACCAATAAAAACGTCAACTCGTCCCGCAAAAAACACGCCTCGATACAGCTCCGTAAACAGAAAAATAAAAAAGTTATGGCTCTCAGACTATGGCGATGCAAAAACGTGTTTTCTTTTTTTAATAAATGTGTTTTTATTTTGTAACAGCAGTAAAACATAAAAAAAATATACAAATTGGGTATCGCTGTAATCGTATCGACCTGCTGAGTAAAGCTTTTGATGTCATTTATACCGCACGGTGACCGCTGCAAAAAATAAAAATAAAAACACTACCAGAATTGCTGTATTTTGTTCAAAATGCCTCACAATAACCTTAATAAAAAGTGATCAAAGCGTCATTTGCATCCCATAATGATACCAATAAAAACATCAACTCTTCCCGCAAAAAACAAGCCGATATTCAGCTCCGTATACAGAAAAGTAAAAAAGTTATGGCTGTCAGACTGACAAAATAAAAATGCAATTTTTATAAACTAATTTCTATTGTGTAAAAGTAATAAAGCATAAAAAGGTCTATAAAATTTATATCATTGCAATTGTACCGAACCACATAGTAAAATTATCCTGTCATTTATCCCGTACGGTGAACGCTGTAAAATTAAGCCCAAAAAACAATGGCAGAACTGCGTTTTTCCCTCCCATTTTTATGGCCCAACACTAAAAAAACTGTGGAACACCTCTGCACCCAAAACGCACAATACACCCCTAGATGAGATCCATGAGTGGTGTTGAATCCAAAATGGTGTAACTTCTGGAAGGTTTCCCCTGTTTTGGGACTTTGGGGGCTTTGCAAATGCGACATGGCCCCACGAAAATCTGCATTCCAAAAGCCAAATAGCGCTCCCTCCCTTATATGCTCTGCCCTTTGCATAAAACAGCAGTTTACACCCACATGTAGGGTATTGCCGAACTTGGAAGAAATTGCTTAGCACAATTTGGGGTGCCTTTTTTCCAGGATTCCATGTAAAAATTAAAAATTTTCAGCTAAAATTGCAGATTATTGGAAAAAATCTTTTTTTTCATTTTCAAAGCCTAACGCTAAAAGAATTTGTGAAACACCTGTTGGGTTTATATACTCATTACATCCCTGGATATATTCCTTAAGCTGTGTAGTTTCCAATATGGGGTCTTTTTAGGGGAGTTCAATAAGTTTTAGCCTTAGGGCATCCGCAAACCTGAAATAGCGCCTAAATAAAATCGTAATGAAAATTATACCCCAGAATCTATTCTGGGGCTTTTGGTTGAGCCAAATAGCGCACTAGGGCCACATGAAAACGGCAGAATCTGGGAAATTGATGTTGAGTTGCATTTACCTGGTCATATCTACCGTGTTCCAGTGAATAATGAATAAAAATTGAAAATCGGCAAAAAAATGAAATTTTGAAATTTCACCTCCGCTTTGCTTTAATTTCTGTGAAACATCTAAAGGGGTAACAAACTTCCTAAATGCTTTTTTAAATGATTTAAGGGGTCTAGTTTCTTACATGGAGTCATGTATGGGGGTATCTAACATACAGACCCCTAAAAGTCAAGTCAGAACTGGACTGGTCACTAAAAAAAAAAATCTATTTAGCAAATTTTCTTGAAAATGTGAAAATTACTAAATTTTTAAGCCCCCTAAGGTTATTAAAAAAAAAAACATTTAAAAAATGTCAACCTACAGTAGACATATGGTAGATGCTAATTATAAACTATCTGTCTTACACGCAGAAATTTTTGAACTTTGAAAATTGCATATTTTTGCAAATTTTCATGATATTTTGATATTTTTCACAAATAAACAAGGGTTGTATGGACCAAAATGTATTACTAACTTAAAGCACCATGTGTCATGAGAAAACAGTCTCTGAATCACTTGGATAGGTAAAAGTGTCAAAAAGTTTTTCTCACATAAAGTGACACATGTCAGATTTTAAAACCGGGGCTCTGTCGGGATTCAAAACTGGCTCCGGCGGTAAGGGGTTAATTACCACCGTATATACTCGAGTATAAGCCGACCCGAGTATAAGCCGAGGCACCTACTTTTGCCCCAAAAAACGGGAAACTTATTGACTCGAGTATAAGCCTAGGGTAGAAAATGCAGTGGCTACTGGTAAATTTTAAAAAAAAAATGGATACCAATAAAATTACATAGGGGTTTAATGTCCCCCAAAAGGCAATTATAGGCGGATATATGGCCCTATATGCAGGTATAGGCAGGTATATGGCCCCATAGGCAGGTATAGGGCAGGCTGTAGGCAGGGATAGGGCCGGTATAGGCAGGCTGTACAGGTACA
>JAODAL010050872.1:0-27084 GCA_025379985.1 Phyllomedusa bahiana | reverse complement strand
CTTCAAAGGTCCCCCCATCTAACACTCTTCTTTGCTAACAATTAAATTCTTCTGGAGAACGGAGTCCTGAACAAGATCTTGCCTTCAGTATTAGTCCAGCGGGGCTAGAAGGCTTAGAATGAATCTATAACAAACAATCCCCCCCCCCCCCAATTTGTTTTATCTGGTAGTGGAATTTAAAGAGGGGGTCCAGTTACAATGACCCCCCCCCCCCCCCACACCCAATGGTCCCGTAGCTAACACCGTTCAGTATTAGCCCAGCTGGACCAGTGGGGTTAGAAGACATCTCCAACAAAAATCTAAAGATTGGTTGTGGCTAGCAGTGGCATTCATGGAAGGGAGAAGGTCCAATAGCAAGGAGCGCCCCCCTCATTTGTGGTCCCCCAGTCATCACCCTTACCTGCTAGCAAATACCTCTCTACAAAAAGGAACAAAGTTTTTGTATCTGAGTGGTGACCCCTCAACCTCTGGGTCCCATAGCAGTCGCTATGGCTCTAGTTACGCCTATCCCTACCTATCTACTAGGGGTTTACATATATACTTACCTAACAAAAGTGGTTGTATACCGACCTACATACAGAGGGCTGATGCACATATCTACCTATCTCCAGGGGGCCTATATTACTACTTATTGGATGGGCCTATATAATTACCTTTCTAATTAATAAGGGACCAAGACAACATCTATTAGGGAACCGAGAAATCTACATAACTAATAGGAGGCTCTACATCTACCTAATTGAGGACTTTCTACCTAAAAGGGGGTTTACCTATCTGCCTTCCTAGTTTGGAGGAGTAACTACATACTATATTGGGAGATTTAACTACCTCCTATATGATGACACAAAACAAGACCAAAACTTGGTGCACAAATCGGAGCCCCATAGCCATTTGGGGACACTTTTTACTTTGGCACAAGGTGGTCATTTTTGTCATTTGGGGTGCTATAGATGGGGCGTTTGTACAGTGGTAGGAATTAATAGGGAGGTACAGGAAAAGTGAGGAGTCTCAGATGATTGTTTGGTAAATTCTGGACAAGAGAAGTAATCATGTTGGTCTGGGTTGGATGAAGAAAAAAGGGAAAGAGAACGACTCATCAGTAAGGAATACTCACGAGAGAAAGACTCCGCAAGAAGAGAAATATCCTTAGAGAAGTCATCTCTTGTTAGTCATTGGATTTAACTTTCCTGTAATCACTTATATGTTGCAAACCTAGTACAACGGGATTACCATTTTAGGGAATTGTAAAGCAGTTTTTTTTAAAAAGTATAATGGATTAAAATTCATAAGGGTTGGTATTTTATTCAGTCGTAGTGGAGGAATTGGTCTTTGTGTGGGGGAAAATTTTCAGTCCTATGGTGGGGGTGACATGGTCGGGGTGGTGGCTTTTATTCAGTCACTATGTGTGGTGTAGTGATGGGGGTTTTTTTTGTATTATTCGTCACTATTTTGTGGTGATACTGGCCTGATTTTGTGGTATTTTCTCAATGTGGGATAATTGGGTCTTTGTGTTTGGTTTTATTCACCCAATTTTGGGTGTGATATTGGTCTGATGTAGTGTTTTAACAGTTACTATGAGGGTGATATGGGGTCATGATTTTGCTGAAAAGCAGTCATATGTAGTGGTGAGGGTTTGGTCATGGTGTGGGCATTATTCACCCACTAGTGGTGGTAATAGTGATGGGTGGGGGTATTTTTTCGTTACTAGTTGGGGTGATATGTGCCAGAGTTTGGGGAATTACACACTAGTGGTGTGAAAATTGGTCTGATGTAGGGGAAATTCTGCTACTGTGTGGTGGTGATGTGTGGTCAGGTGGGGGGGGTATTTATTCATCCTATAGGTGGTGTATGGGTCAGGGTTGGGGGGGTATTTGGTCTATGGGATTATTGTTATTATTGCTTTTGGGATTCTAGTTTTGTGTAGCAGTTTTATTTGGTAATTGTAGAAGTTTTTTAGTCACTTTTTCATAAATTTAGTCATAGTTTTTTTGTAAATTATGCGACTCGGCCCCCACTTTTCTCACCGCTGGGAAAGCCCTGGAAGATTCCGCTTATGCGCTCATCCCTACTCTATGGGGGGGTTTTTCCTTTTCCCGTGTTGTTGAGTTTAGGAGAAAATCAAGCACTGTTTATAAGAGATATGGGAAGCATTTCTGCATCCCCCTGGTGCAGTGTATGGGAGAACATAGCAGCTTTCTCCACCCCCAACCTCAAAACTGCTCTATTTCCTCCATCTGTTATAGAGAAAAGGGGGGCGGGATCTCTCCCCTTGAGCGGTATGGGGACATCATACAGCTCATCTCCTATAGAGATAAGGGGGCGGATTCCTCCTTGGGTGCAGTGATGGAGACAATGCAGCCCTCCCCCACCCAAAGTCCATACTGCTCTATAATGTCCCCATGTGTACAGAGATATAGGGGGCGGGACCCCCTTTGTGTGTGCGTTTATGGGAGACATCAGGGCAGCTCATCTCCACCCAAAAGCCCCAATGCTCTATAATGCCCTCCTGCTGCACAGAGATAAGGGGCAGGATCCCCTTTTGTGTTTGCAGTTTAGGGAGACACATGGCACCATCTCCCCCCAAATTTCCTATGCTCAAAAAAATGTCCTCCATGCTGCTACAAGTAAGGGGGCGGATCCCTCTTCTTTGTGCAGTTTATGGAGTATCATAGCAATAGTCCCACCCTTTCTAGATTAGTCCTGCTCTAAAATGTCATCCGTGCCTTCCGTAAGTTAGGGGGAGGGCCTCCTCTTTTTGGTGGGGGGAGACATCAGGGTAGCGGGTCTCCTCCACTAGCAAGAACTATCTTAATGACCTTCATCTGCTATAGAGAATAGGGGCAGGATCTCCCTCCT
The DNA here is from genome assembly GCA_025379985.1 of Phyllomedusa bahiana. NCBI lineage: Eukaryota > Metazoa > Chordata > Amphibia > Anura > Hylidae > Phyllomedusa > Phyllomedusa bahiana. Next base: position 24,228 of record JAODAL010050872.1, on the reverse strand, counting down.
GTGGTGCAATTATGGGAGCATCATACACTGGGTCGCTATAGAGATATAGGTAGACAGGACCCCCTCTTCGTGGGGGCAGTTAGGGGAGACACAAAGCACTATCCCCTATAGAGATTTAAGGGCAGGAAGGCTCCTCTCCTTTTTGGTAAAGGGTTTAGGGGACATCATAGCACTGTCTCCATTTACTACCGGGTCCGCTCAAAATGTCATCCATGCTTCTGTGAAAAAAGGGGGAAAACCCCTCCTCTCCTGTGTGCAGTGTATGGGAGACATTATAGCAGGTATTCTCCAGCCACTAGCTCAGTACTGCTCAAAAAGTCTTCCTGCTGCTTAGAATTAAAGTCGGGATTCTTTAGATATTCCAAAGTATAGGGGCGGATCTCCTTTCCTGTGGTGCATGTATGGGAGACATTGTAGCACTCTCCCATAGAGATATAGGGGGGGGTCCCCTTCTTGTTGTGCATGAGAGAGACTCATAGCATTCGTCTCCTTTAAAAAAAGGGGCGGGATCTCCTCCCCGGGTTGGTACAGTTATGGGAGACATATAGCACTATTTCCCCTTAGAGATTGGGGGGCAGGATCCCTCTGGTGTTACACTTTTGGGGAACATCATGGGTATTTCCCCATAGGTATGGGAGGCGGGTTTCCCCCTCTCCTGTTGTCCCGTGGTGGAGACATTATGCAGTCGTCCCCCTAGAGAATATAGGGGGCGGGATCTCCTCCCTGTGTGTACTGAAGGGGAAACATCATAGAGCGTCCCAAAATAGGGGAGGAGGACTCCTCCCCTTTTGGTGTACACTGATGGGAAATCAAGCGCGAGTTTCCTATAGAGATAAGGGGGCGGGATCCCTCCCTTGTGACAGGTGTGGGAGACAATAGCATAGTCTCCATAAGTATGGGGGGCAGGATCTCCTTTCCTGTTTTCAGGGAGGGGAGCATTGTAGCAACTCTCCCTATAAAGATATAGGGGCGGGCCCCTCCCGGTGTGCAGTGTATGAAACACATAGCAGTTCGTTCCTAAAAGGTAAGGGGGGGATTCCTCTCCTTGTGTACATGTATGGGAGACATCATGAGCTATCTCCTATGAGATAAGGTTCGGGATCTCCTCTCCGGTGGTCACTGTATGGGAGACATATAGAGTAGCCCCCTATAGAGATATGGGAGGCGGGATCCCTCCCCTTGTGTACATGGGGGACTTTATCACCTTTCCGAGAGATATGGAGGCAGGATCCCCCTTCCTGTGGTACAGTGTGGGGGAGACACATAGCAGCTAGTCTCCTATAGAGATATAGGAGGCGGATATCCTCTCCGTGTGTACAGGTTGGGGAGAATCTAGCAGCTAGTCTTTCTAAAGAAAAAGGAGGCAGGATCTCCTCTCCTGTTGTACAGGGGGGGAGACATCAAAAGCAGTACCTCCAAAGAGATAAGGGGCGGGGATCCCCTCCTCGTAGCAGTATGGGGGAGAAAATCAAGCAGCTTTCTGCATGAAAAGAGCAGGATTCCCTTCTGTGCGTGAAGTGTAGGGGAAACCCAAAATTCGCAGTCTCCAAGAGATATAGGACGGACCCCCCTTTTTGTCGGCTTTTGGGAGACACTAGCAGCTGTCCCCTTTAAAAGATAAGGGAGAGGATCCCTCTCCTGTGTTACACTGATGGGAGCACAAGCAGTAGTTCCTATAGAGATAAGGGGGCGGATCTCCTCTCCGTTTACAGTTAGGGAAAAACATCTAGCGCTAGTCTCCTAAGGAATAGGGGGCGGGATCCCCTCCCTGGGGTACGTGTGGGGGAAATCATAGCAGCTAGTCCCCAAAAGATGGGGGCGGGATCTCCCCCCTTGTATGCATATAGGGGACATCATAGCAGCTAGTCTGCTATAGAGATTGGACAGGTCCCCTTTCTTCTGTGGTGCAGTGTAGGGGGAGACATCAAGCAGCTGCTCCCCCCCCATATCGAACAACTAAAAATTTAAAAAAGGAGCCAAGAGAAAGTCTATAGAAAAGTACTAAAAATTTTAGCAAAAAACAGTGCTTTTTCTACAGGACATTGTGTCCCGAGTTCCTGAAAATTCAGGTCAACTTTAACATACAGAGATTGTGCAAAGCAGAGAACCCTTAAGACTTGTGGTTCTGTGCTCTTCTGACCCCAGGACTCACTACGACTCTCAATGGGGCAATCCCTGCATCCAGAGGAGCGGGGGCCGAGCACCTTGGGATTTCGTCCCCTTGCATTACTGCAATGTATTCGTCACGTTAGGACCTCATTGCCTCCGAGCCAAAGGGAAATGATCTGTGTTGTATAGAGTATTGTGATGACGCTCTCTTCCCACCGGACATGATGTTTGATGTCAAAACTCCCAGGGGACGGGGGAGAGTTTTGGGTTGTGTCGGGGCTTGGTCACTGTGGCGTGGGATGGAGACGTTGGCCGGATAACATGTGCATTCATGTCTTTATTTGCACAGTGTAATTTCCCCCCAGAAGCAGTTTACCCTTAGGTTCTTACTATTCCCTGCCCCTGGGACTTCAAAATACCCTTTCAAGGGGAGTGTTAATCCCAAAAGGAAACAGCAGAGAGGCTCCTATTAAGTTTGCAGCAATGCAGAAGGGTCGTCCGAGACATGGAAAATTTCGGGGGGTTTAAAAGGGTATTGAAAAACCTTATAGGGGGGATGCCCTTTTGAGAAAGAGCCACCAAAACTTTTTATAGAAAAGGCCGCACTTGGGGGGTTCTCTCCATTCACTCAATGGCGCTTGAGTAAGCTGAGAAAGGAGGCCCTTTCCATCAGAAGCAGGAGTTTTTTGGGGCCCATTCAGAGTAGGGGGCCTTTAGGTGGGACCTGTGAGGGTGGCGAACCAAAAGTTTCCGGGATAACAGGCCTTAAAAGTGTTGGCCCCCTTGTTTTTCCCCCCCTTTTTGTCACATTTCAGGCTTCAAACAAAGATATAAAAAAAAAAAAATTGTGAAGAATCAACAAGTGGGACACAATTGTGAAGTGAAACAAAATTTATTGGATATTTTAAACTTTTGTAACAAATAAAAAAATTGAAAAGTGGGGCGTGCAAAATTAAGATGCACTTTTTAACCCCTTCTCCCATGCGGTCATAATAATATGATTCTTTTTTCCTCCTCGCCTTCCAAGCAAGAGCCATAACTTTGTTATGTTTCCATTTACATAGACACAGGAGGGCTTGTTTTTTGCAGGACAAGATGCACTTTGTAACGGTGTCCTTGACCGAACCTTAGAATATATTGGGAAACAGAAAAAAATTCTAAGTGGCGAGAAATCTAAAAAACCTACTTGCATCATGTTTGCGGTGATTTGTTTTTATGGCATTTACTTTTTGGCATAATTAATGGTATTATATTTGTTCTGTAGGTCGGTTCGATTCCAGTGATATCAACTATGTCGGGTTTTCTATATGTTTTGGTGTTTTAAAAGAAAAAAAAAAACTTTAAATTTTTTTTAAATATGTACTTCGCCGCCATTTTCTGCAGCCAAATGCGTTTTTGTCTTTACGGCGCTGACTCTTTGGTATAAATGATGCATTGTCTGTATGATGCAGGTCCGTTCAAATACGGTGATACCAAATAGTGTGCCCTGACCTCAGGCTTGCTATCAGGACTGTGGAGTCGGAGTCATGGAGTCAGTCGGTGCCTATTTTGCAGGAGTCGGAGTCATCATAAAATAGACCGACTCCGACTCCCAAAATATATAATAAGTTGGTCCAGTTAGTTCAATGCAAAGAGCAAGAGGCATTGGGGTCCGGCCAGTGCTACTGCTCCCATATCTTCAGCCTCATCACATGAGGAGTGTAATTGATGACATGGAGCAGGCAAAGCGCTGGCCCCAGGGGAAAAGATCCTGCCCCCATGGTAAATAGATTTCAGCAAAATGTTTCCCCTGCTTTCAAAGAAGTAGAAGAGTTCAACCATTCATCAAAACTGACCGTGGCTGAGGCAATTCCTTTATACCCTGACATTGTTAGAGATGTTCCCCTGTGGTCACCGCTTTACCCCCAACCCAAGTTAGTGTAGAGAGGCCGTTCTCTAGCCTGGAAATAATGAGATCAGATGTGAGGTCATGTATGCAGGATCTGATGGAGGCAATACTATTTCTCAGAACAAATTCAGAGACTCCACAAATGTTCCTGCAGTGTTTTGCATATTTCTAATTTTTTTGTGTTCTAAAGTCACATCCAATAAATATATTTTACACTAACAAGCAAAAGGGTAACAATGTTTTGAACTTATTACTTTCAGGTTCCATATCTCTCCATTCACTACAGCTTTGTACATGAGGCTACTGTAATTTTATATACAGTCATCTTACCGATCTTATACATAAATGTGACTTGCAAGTATTTAGTATCTGCTTAGTTCTGCAGATTCTTTCCTGTAAATGAATTATTACTGTTTTGTTCCTAAAAATCAAAATGTTAATTTTTATTATTTTGTTAGTATTTGGGAAATCCACCTTTGGTTTTCAGCTCTGCCTGAATCCTTCTGGGCTCTGGATCAGATTCAAGCAGGTCTTGACCAAAATCTGCTCCCAGGTCTCTTCTACACATTCCCAATGTTGGTGCAGACTGGACTTGGATACAAATACAGCTTTTTCTTCACCTCTCCCCACAAGTGTTCAAAAGATCAAAACATTGTTACCCTTTTGCTTGTCAGTGTCTGTTCTACCTAAATAGCTTGATTATTGTATCATAAGGTGATAAACAGCCGGATGTTACCATTTTACTACAGTAAAGTTATCACTTAAACATGCGCCGTGTATGAGGGAGTCAGGAGTCGGAGTCGGGAGTCGGAGTCGGAGGTTTGGGAAATTGAGGAGTCGGAGTTGGGGCTTCGGCTTGCTGACTCCGCAGCCCTGCTTGCTATACAGACGGCTCTGGGGCTACTCTAGGTCCCCAGGGTTGTCTGTATAGATATTCCCCAGGCTCCATTGGGCGCTGGGAATCCCCGTTGGTCATGCCACGCTCACAGACTGGGTTATATGGTTGGGATCGGAGGCGTCCTCCGGTCACTGCCGTTCACGCAGACGGTTCTGTTAGCTGCAGCTCCAGGGACCCTGTCCGTCGGGGACAGCAACTTTTTCCAACAGAGCACACAAATCGCCCGCTGTCAAAAGACGGTGAGTGGTCGTTAAAGGGTTAAGGCATTCATGAGCACTCTCTCTGCAATGGGAACTGAATGGAGGCACTCCGCCATCGCGTCACCGAGGTGAGAGGTGGGGTGGGGTGGGGGGGTCGGAGTCTGCATCGGAGCACGGCTCATACACTCAGCATTTAGATGCGGCGGTAGGTTCTCTAGATTGGAAAACCCATTTCAGGACACCCAAGTTCATAGAGAGGATCCTCTGCTCATAATCCTCATCCTTTTTGGTAGACTGGTTACAAAGAGCGTCTCCTGCTCTGGAGGACCCGTACTGTCCTTCATCGTAGAAGACAGCCCAGTGAAGTGGATGGATGCTGTGTAATTCCTCATTTCCCCTGGGGTGGCGCTCAGGAGGGCAAGTGTGAAACCCATGCATCTCTACAGGGTGACTGTATAACCCCCAACATCACAGCAGGGGGGTTGTATAACCCCCAACATCTCAGCAGGGAGGTTGTATAACTCCCAACATCTCAGCAGGGGGTTTGTATAACCCCCAACATCTCAGCAGGGGGGTTGTATAACTCCAACTTTCTAGCGGGGGGTTTTGTATAACCCCAAATTCGCGGGGGGGTTTTTATAACTCCCAACATTCAGCGGGGGGGGTTTTTTGAAAAACCCCCCAACTTCTCAGAGGGGTTGAAAACCCCCAAATCTCAGGGGGGGGTTGTATAACCCCCAACATCTCAGCAGGAGGATTTTATAACCCCCAACATCTCAGCAGGGGGTTTGTATAACCCCCAACATCTCAGCAGGGGGGTTGTATAACCCCCAACATCTCAGCAGGGGGTTTGTATAACCCCCAACTTCTCAGCAGGGGGGTTGTATAACCCCCAACATCTTAGCAGGGGGGTTGTATAACTTCCAACATCTCAGCAGGGGGATAGTATAACCCCCAACATCACAGCAGGGGGGTTTAAAACCCCCCAAAATTTCCCTCAGCAGTGTATAACAACCCCCGGGGATACAGAAGGCGATTGTACGACCCTCATCATCTCTGAAACCCCTGATTTCATCTAAGCCCCACACCCCTCATCCGCCGCCGCTCTCCCTGACAGGAGCGGGAATGATTTATTCCCCAATTTTGTTTTTAATGGAAAAAACCCCTCAGGATTGATTTCAGCCCCCAGAGAGAGAAAACTTTTATGACTCCAGAAACTCAATAGGACTTCATCAGCTTCTGCCGCTGTCAGTGCAGAGGTGGGAGCCCATCACAGGGGCGAGAAGATCCAGCAGAAAGAGTAGGGACCTGCTACACCTGCTCCAAGAGAGAAGGAAGCAACAGTGCACAGAGCCTACAAGAAACAGCGCCTGTGTACACAGCTTCTATACAGAGCTATGTGTCGCCATGGTTACAGACCCTGTACAGTATGAAGATAATTGCTGTTATACCTCTACCTTTGCCCTCTCTTCTATGGTCTGTGAGTTGATCTATGTCCCATATCTATCTATCTCATATCTATCTATCTATGTACTATCTATCTATCTATCTATCTATCAAACTTCTATTCCCATATCTATTACTATCATTATCTATCTATTCATATCTATTATCTATCTCATATTATCTTCCAATTATCTATCTATCTATTATCTATTATATCTATTATCTATCTACATCTATTATCTACTATCATCTATCTATCGATATCTATCTATCAAAGATATCACTATCAATCTATATCTATCTATTATCTATCTATTATCTATCTATCTATCTATCTATCTATCTCCTTCTATCTCATATCTTCCTACTATCTATCTTCTATCTATCTATTATCTATCTATCTATCCTATATCTATCTATCCCCTATCTATCTATCTTCTATTATCTATCTATCTATCTTACTATCTATTATCTCTCTTTCTATCTCAATCATCTACCCATATTATCTACTATTCAAACTATCCCATATCTATCATCTATCTATCTATTATCTACTATTATCTATCTATTATCACTATCTATCTATTATCTATCTTCTATCTATTATATATACCCAAAACTTCTATCTATCCCTACTATCTATCACCCCCTATTATTATTATCTATCTCTTTTTTATCTCAATCTATCTATCCCCAAACATCTATCTATTATTATTATCATCTCATTTATTTTCCCTATCAATCTATCTATTACTCATATTACTATTATCTATTACTATTATTTCTATTCAATCTATCTATCTATTCATATCTATCTGCTCATATCTAATCTATTTCTACTATCTATCTATCTCTCTTTTTTATCTCATTTATTATTATCACTATCTATCTATTATCTATCTATCTCATATTATCTATCCCATATTTATTATCTCATATCTTCTATCTATCTATCTATCTATTATCCATATCTATCTATCCCCCAATCTATCTTCTATCTCATTCATCTATCCCATTTTATCTATCTTCTATTATTTTCTATTCTATCTATCTATCTATCTATTATCTATTATCTTCTATCTTTCTATTATTTATATATATCCCTATCATCTATCATCTATCTATCCATATTATCTATCTACCCCTATCATCTATCTATCTATCTATTATCTATCTATCTATCTTCTATCTATTACTTTATCTCTCTTTTATTCTATCATCTATCCCAATCTATCTATTATTATCTATTATCTATCTATTTTCTATCAAACTATCTTTTTATCTATCTATCTATTTCTCATATCTATTATTATCTCAAATCTATCTAGCTCATATCTATCTATCTATCTATCTATCTATCTATCTATCTCTCTTTTTATTCATATCTATCCCCTATCTATTACTATCTATTATTATTATCTATCTCATATCTATCTATCCCCTTCAATCTATTATCTATCTCATATCTATCTATTATTTTCTCATATCTATCTATCTTCCATATCTATTAGTCTATCTATCTACTATCTATCTATCTATCTATCTATTACATCTCTCTTTTATTTTATCTATCTTCCCAATTATCTATCTATCTATCTATCATCTACTATCTATCTCCTATCTATTATCTATCATCTATCTATCTTATACTGTATCTATCTATCTATCTATCTCAATATTCCCATATTATCTATCTATCCCATATCTTTTATCTACCCCCTATCTATCTATTTTTTCTATCTCCTTTTTTTATCTATTCTATTTTCCCATATTATCTATTATCTTTATCTATCTATCTATCTATCTATTATATCTATCTATCCCCTATCAATCTATTATCTTTCTCATATTATCTATCTATCTATCTATCTCAATCTATCTATCTATCTATATCTATTACTTTATATCTATCTTTCTATCTCTCTTTTTATCTTTCTATCTATCCTATCTATCTATCTATTATCTATCATCTTCTATCTATTATCATCTATCCTCTATATCTATCTATCCCATACTTTTTTCTATATCTATCTATCTATCTATTATTATCTATCTATCTATTTCTATCTATATCTACTATCCCTATTATCTATTTCTATATCTATCTATCCCATACTATCTAAACTGCTATCCTATCTATTATCTATCTTCTATCTATCTTCTTCTATCTATATCTATCTATCTAAACTCTATCATCTATCTTCTATCTCATATCTATTATCTATCTATCTATCTATCTTTCCTTTTTCTATATATCTATCTATCTATCTGATATTATCTTCCCTATCTATTACTATCTATCTATCTATCCCATTCTATCTATTTTCATCTATCTATCTATCTATCTATCATTATTATCTATCTATCTATCTCACATCTATTATCTCTCTCTACACTACTATCTCATATCTATCTATCCCAATCCTATCTCATATCTATCTAAGAATTAAAAAAGGAAATACAAAGGGGCACAAAAGTGAAGTAGAAACAGAGTTTTAGGGTTTTAAGGGAAATTGGCTTCCTAGTGGAGTTGTGCGTAAAGATGAGGCACAACTCTCACAAGCATATGATTTCTCCTTTAGCGTTCCCCGTATCGGCAGCTCGCACACGTGGTACAAAAGTAGCAGTAAAGTAGAAAATGTGACCATCAATAACCTCCATGTATCTAAATATTGTATTACTAGTTATTAATTGGACTAGGTAATCAGTACTAAATAAACTTAGATAATTCTCCTACACCTAAAATCTTTTGCAATGAGACTTAAGGGCTCCCGTTATAAAATTAGATCCATCTTACAGAAGAACGACCTGTTGATCTCAATTTTAAGATAAGATAAAAGACTCGCAGCGGACCAGTTCCACTATTTCGTTCAGTCCCTGTGGCCGAAATGTTTTTAGGACATACATCCAATACAGTTCCCTTTTCTGCAGTTGTTGGAATCTGTTTGGACTGTCCTTGTGTACTTTATCTATCGGAGTAATTTTTTAAAACCTCAAAAAGACAAAGGTCGTTTTCGAGAGGATCTAATTTTATAACGGGAGCCCTTAAGTCTCATTGCAAAAGATTTTAGGTGTAGGAGAATTATCTAAGTTTATTTAGTATGTTAATTTGTCCCAATTAATAACAGTTAATTTAAAAAATTTTTTGAATATGGAGGTTATTGATGGTCACATCTATTTGGGTTTAATTACGATTTTAAAACATAATATGTATTCCTCTCCTATTTTTTAACCAGTCACATTAGTTGATTAATATATCTTTATTTTTAATATCTATGCAACTGATAATATAGATGGGCAAGGTTTATTAATTATTTATTATGGTTATAGTTAGTTATATGGTTTTTGGGGGTTAGCGATATTTGTGCCACAATCTAGTACTAATTTGTACTATTAGTTATTTTTTCATCCGGAAACTATAGATGGATTTTAAAATTTAAAGATTTTGATTGTCTTGTGTATATATATAAGGTATTTAAGTGGAATATGATAGGAACAGTCAGTTTGAGGCAAAATAATCAGGTCCGGGCGAATGCTCCGAGCGCATGATAATTATGTTGAGGATTTATAAGACTTCAGAGGTTTTGAAATTAGTATTGGATTGTTTTTATATATACGATAATTGTATACTCTTAACTTAAATGTTTCAAAAGATGTATGGCTTTTCTTGTATCATGTCAATGTATTGAGAAATAAAAGAAAAAAAAGAAGGGAGGGGGGAGGGGGGGGCGCTCTATGGTGAAGTATGTCCAAATTGGAAAAAGTAAGAATAAAATGGTGATGCTCACCTGGAGCTGTTGTGCATATAATATAGAGGCACAACGCTCATAGACGCATGGTTGGCTCTCTCCGAGCCTCCGAACGGCAGCCGCTGATCCTTCACTCCGAGACCGATCGCACGGCAACGTGTACGAACAATGTAGAAAATACCGAGGTATAGAAGATGGATCCGGCGCCCTGTTCTAGAACAAATGCTTCCTCTCGGATACGAGGATATATTAAAATAAAGTATTTATTCTAATAAAAGATTGTGAAAAGAGCATTTAGACCTTTTCCACATGAACACTAAAATAACGCGTGTCTCGCCGCACACCGGCACTTCATCAGATACAAAGTGTAACAGTGAGAGTCCGGTATCACATTGTATTTAAAGTAAAAGGAGTACACACATTGGTTACTTCGTGATCCAATCATAATAAAGTCCATAGAAACGTGTGATGTGGTAGCCAATGAAATCAAGAGCGGGATGTTCAAAATAAGGTGAAAGGGTGTTAAAAAAAAACTTTTCACCTTTATTTTGAACATCCCGCTCTTGATTTCATTGGCTACCACATCACACGTTTCTATGGACTTTATTATGATTGGATCACGAAGTAACCAATGTCTACACTCCTTTTACTTTAAATACAATGTCATACCGGACTCTCACTCTAACACTTTGTATCTGATGAAGCTCCGGTGTGCGGCGAGAAACGCGTTATTTTAGTGTTCATGTGGAAAAGGTCTAAATGCTCTTTTCACAATCTTTTATTAGAATAAATACTTTATTTTAATATATCCTCGTATCCGAGAGGAAGCATGTGTTGTAGAACAGGGCGCCGGATCCATCTTCTATACCTCAGTATTTTCTACATCATGTCAATGTATTGTTCTGTGATTGATGTGTCTATGATCCACTAGTAATTGTTCTTCCAATTTGAATTTTGTAACATGAACAAGGATTGAACAAACATCCTGCTTACGTAATTAGCATCTAATTAGACCATTATATTAACCGCTATGGGGAAAACCGCATTTGTTTTTGTGGCAGGGGGTTTTTACATGTGAAACGCTTAAAATTTTAGTGTTTTATTTGGTTTTTAAATCTTTTTTTAACAGTAAACACTTCTATAAAGTTATGTGTTTTTTACTATTCTCTGAGAGCGCCCCCCAATCACTTTTCTACTTTATCTATCTATCTTCCATATCATCACATCATCATCATCTTTCATTACCATTACATTACTATTACATCATCCCAAAATATCAATCCTTTAAAATATCACAAAAACTAAAAAATTAATCTACTTTTATCTCATTACCCATCTACAACCAATCTACTTTTACATCACCAACTTCATTATCTATCTACACATTCAATATTTTACTATTATTATTAATCTATCTATCTAATCTATTTAAACTACTATTATCTATCTATCTATATTATTATTCCCCTATTATCTATTATCATTATCTATTTTCATCCCCTATCTATCCCATCTCTCATATCTATTATCTATCTTCTAAATTTTTAATCACTATCTATCTATCTATCTCAACCTATTACTATCTATCTATATTATCTTCATATCTATTTTCTATCTATCTACTATCTATTCATATTATTATCTCATATCTATCTATCTATTATCTATCTATCTATCTATCTATCTCATATTATCTATTATCCCCTATCTATTACTAGCTATCTATCTGTTTCATTCTACTATCTCATATCTTCTTATATCATCTATTCTCATATCTATTTTTATCATCTATCTACTATTTAACCCATTATCTATCTATCTATCTATCTCTTTTCTATCTATCTATATATCTTTATATCTTTCTATCTATTATCTATCCATTTATCTATTATCTCATATCTATTATCTTTCTATTATCTTTCTATTATTATCTATCTTCTACTATCTTCTCATATCTATCTATCTTCTTCTATACCCATTATCATCTTTCCCTATTTCTATCTATTCATATCTATCTATTTATCTATTTCTATCCATATTTTTTTCTTAGTAATCCCTTCGTGAGCCACACCTTTTGAGGAGGGGTCCATTGATTTCCCGCAGGGCCATTGGGGAGGATGTGTCTCTCTTATGCCATTCAATAAACAGTTGATGGATCAAGTCATTAATAGGAATTGTCCTGAGATCAATCATGAGTCTATAGATCCATTCTCCGGGTGATCCATCATATCCTCCCTGACATTTAGGATGAGCTGTGCAGGCGGCGCCTCACATGGCAGGATATACATTACAATGACTGTGTGCTCGCTGTATGGGGCCCGGGGCCAAAGAACAGGTCACCCAGGTCACCTGCTCATGAGACCGGACACCTGGATGCTTCATAGATATTATCTGTAGAAATATCTATGGGCGTCCAGTGAGAGGGGCGACCCCAATCTGATTGTAGAGATTCATTACTGCACAGGAGCCCCTGGTGATGCCCCACAAATAACCATAACTGCCCCCCCCACCCCCCCCCCGCCCAATAAAAAAAAACAATTTTCAAGCCCAGGGGCAGTGACTGTACAGTATACAGGTCATAGCTCTTACCATGCTTGGGCCGAGCACCATTGTAGGAGAAGACTTCCCTCATAATCCAGGAAATATTCCAGGTGTAGATATTCAGCGGATTACTAGACGAGCTCTTCACATAATGAAATCCTGGAAGAGATACAAACACAGCAGAGATCAGTACAGGATAAGTAATGAATGTACAGTGACTGCACCAGCAGAACAGTGAGTGCAGCTCTGGAGGATAATACAGGATGTAACTCTAGATCAGTACAGGTGTTAAGTAATGGTATGTACAGTGACTGCACCAGCGAAATAGAGTGAGTGCAGCTCTGGAGGAATAATACAGGATGTAACTCAGGGATAGTACAGGATATTAAGTAATGTATGTACACGTGAACTGCACAGCAGAATGTGAGACGCAGCTCTGGAGTATAATACAGGATGATAACTCAGGATAAGTAACAGGAATAAGTAATGTATGTACACAGTTGACTGCACCAAGCAGCATAGTGACGTGCGCAGCTCTGGAGTTAATACTGCATGTAACTCGAGGATCAGTACAGGATTAGTACAGTATGTACAGTGGACTGACAACCAGCAGAATAGTATGAGCGCTGTCTGGTGGATAATAGAGGATCTGTAACTCAGGATCAGATACAGGATAAGTAATGATAGATGTACACAGTGAATGCACCCAGCAGAATAGTGAGTGCAGCTCGGAGTATAATACAGAATTGTAACTCAGGGTTCAGTACTCAGGAATATAAGTAATTTCATGTACACAGTGACATGCAACCTAGCAGATAGTAGTTAGTGCAGCTCTGGAGTCTAATACCAGGGTAACTCGGATCAGTCAAGGGATAAGTAATGTATGTACAGTGGAAACCATGCTACCAGCAGAATAGTGAGTGCAGACTCTGGAGGATAATACAGGAGTGTTAAACTCAGGATCAAGTACAGGATAAGTAATGTATGTACAGTGACTGCACCAGCAGAATAGTGAGTGCAGCTCTGGAAGTAATAATACTAGGATGTAACTCAGGATCAGTAGTACTGGATAAGTAAAGATATGTACAGGTACTTGCACCAGCAGAATAGTGAGCGCAGCTCATGGAGGATACTACCAGGATGTAACTCAGGATCAGTACAGGCCCCCCCCCCCCCCCCCCCCCCCCCGCCCCCCCCCCCCCCCCCCCCCCCCCCCCCCCCCCCCCCCCCCCCCCCCTGGATTAAGTAATGTATTGTAAGGGACTGCCCACCAGCAGGAATAGTGAGTGCAGCTTCTGGAGGAAAATACAGGATGCTAACTCAGGATCAGTGCAGGATAAGTTATGTATGTACAGTGACTGCAGCTGCAGAATAGTGAGTGCAGCTCTGGAGGATAATACAGGATGTAACTCTAGGAGGATCAGTACAGGATAAGTATATATGTTCACGAGACTGCACCAGCAGAAATTGTGAGTGCAGCTCTGCAGTTATGAATACAGAATGTAAACTCAGATCTGTGCAGGATAAGTAATGTATGTACACTGTGTGACCTGACTACAGCATGAATTAGTGTTCGGTGCAGCTCTGGAGGATAATACAGGATTGATAACTTTTTTTTTTTTTTTTTTCAGGGCATTCAGTTCAGGATTAAGTAATGTTATGTACACAGTGACTGCACCAGCAGTAATCAGTGAGTTGCTAGCTCTGGAGGATAATACAGGAGATGTTACACCCCCCCCCCCCCAAATCGGGGGGGATCAGTGCAGGATTAAGTCAATGTATGTACACAGTGACTGCACACAGCAGTAATAGTGAGTGCAGCTTCTGGGTAGGTTAATACAGGATATGGTAACTCAGGCTCTCAAGTACAGGTATATAAGTAAATGCATGTTTGTTCAGTTGTGACTGAACCAGCAGAATTAGTGTGAGTGCAGCATCTGGTGGATATATACAGGATGTAACTCAGAATCAGTAACAATGGATAATTAATGTATGTACACAGTGCCCTGACACAGGCAGAATACGTGAGTGACCCAACTCTGGAGTATTCTATACCAGAGGTAACTCAGAATCAGTACAGGGGGGGAAATTTTAATTTATGTTGTATGTACACAGTGAATCTATGTTACCAGCATGTATAGTGAGCGCAAGCTCTGAGCTATTAACTTCAAGAATTGACTAACCCAGATCAGTACAATGATAAGTAATGTTATGTACAGTGACTGCACCAGCAGAATAAGTTGAGTGCCGAGCTCTGGAGGATAATAACAGGATATAACTAAGGATCAGTATAGGGATAAGTAATGTATGTACAGTGACTTGCAAACAGCAGAATAGTGAGTGCAGCTAGCTCGGAGTATAATACAGGATATAAACTCAGGATCAGTAAGGATATGAGTTAATGATGTGCAGTGGCTGCACCTGACAGAATAGTGGAGTGATGACTCTGCGTGTATAATACAGGATGTAACTCAGGCATCAGTAGAGGATAAGTAATGTTTGTACAGTGACTGCTCACAGCAGAATAGTGATGTGCAGCTCTGGGTATCTACATACATGGATGTAACTCAGGATAAGTAGAGGATGAAGTAAATGTAATGTTTTAAAAAACCCCATAACCAAGTGACCTGCACAGGAGAATAGTCGAGCGCAGCTCTTAGGGGATAATAATAAAGGATGTAGCTCAGGTCAGTACAGGATAAGTAATGTATGTTTAATTTTTTTATATTTTTTGTTTTTTTTTTTTTTTTTATTTTTAAAACAAACCCCCCACCCCCAGTGATCGCACAGCAGAATAGTGATGTGCAGCTCTGGAGTATAATACAGGATGTAACTCAGGATCAGTACAGGATAAGTAATATGTTTGCACACAGTGTCTGCTTCCAGCAGAATAGTGAGTGCTGATCTGGAAGTACTAATACAGGATGTAATCAGGATCAGTACAGGATAAGTAGTATGTACCAGTGACTGCACCAGCAGAATAAAGTGAGTGCAAGCTCTGGAGGATTTAATACAGGATTGTAACTCGGATAAGTACAGGTTAAGGTAATGTGTGTACAGTGGTGCACAGAGAACTGTTGAGTGCAGTCTTCTGGGAGTATAATACAGGAATGTAACTCACAGATCAGTACAGGATAAGTAAGTTATATACAGTGACTGCACCAGCAGGAAAAGTGAGGTGCAAGACTTTATGGAGGATAATACAGGATGGTACTCTGGTATCAGTAACAGGATTAATGTAATGTATATACAGTGACTGCACCAGCAGATATAGTGAGATGTGCAGCTTGGAGGTATTTAATACAGGATGATAACTCAGGATCAGTAATGATAAGTAATGTATGTACAAGTGGATGACCAGCTGAGAGACTTGGTGAGCGCATGCTCTGGAGGATAATTCAGGATGGTAACTCAGGATCAGTACAGGATAAGTAATATATGTACTGTGACTGCATACCAGCAGAATAGTGAGATGCAGCTCTGGTGTATATATAAATACAGGATGTAACTCAGGGTCAGTACAGGTTATGTAATATTTGTACAGTTGACTGCTACATCAGTAATGGTGAGCGCAACTCTGGAGGATAATACTGGATGTAACTCAGGGATCAGTACAGGATAAGTAATGTAGTGTACTCGTGACTGCACCAGCAGAATAGTTGAGCGCAGATCTGGAGTATAATACAGGATGTAATCTCAAGGAGTCAGTACAGGATAAGTAATGTAATTGTTACAGATGACTGCACAGCAGAACAGTGAGTGCTGTCTGGAGAGATATACAGGATGTAACTCTGGATCAGTACAGGATATAGTAATGATGTACACAGTGACTGCACCAGCAGACATAGTGTAGTGCAGCTTGGAGTTAATACCAGGTTTTTGTAATCAGGATTCGTACAGAATAAGTAATGTAATTGTACAGTTGACTGCACCAGCAGAATAGTTGAAGCTGCAGCTCTGGAGTATAATACAGGATGTAAGTCAGGATCACAGTACAGGATAAGTAATGTATATACACGGACTGCACAGCAGAATAGTGAGTGCAGAACTCTGGAGGATAATTACAGGATGTAACTCAGGATTTTCCCCTTTCCAGTACTGGATAAGTAATGATGAAGTGACTGCACCAGCGCACAGAATAGATGAAGTGCATGCTCTCAGGAGTGTTAATACAGGATGTAACTTCAGGTATCAAGTACAGGATAAAGTTAATGTATGTACGTGACCTGCACACAGCAGATTAGTTGAGCGCAGCTCTGGAGTTAATACAGGATGTAACTCAGGAATCAAAGTACTGGATAAGTAATGTATGTACAGTGACTGTACAGCAGGAATAGTTGAGTGCAATGCAGTCTGGAGTATAATACAGGATGTAACTCCGCTGAGATCACCATAGAAGGCTGGGACAATTTTGATAGAAAACAACAAGGTGGGAAATGAGATACTGAAGGTCTCTATGAATGTCATTGTTCTTTTGGCCGCACTCCAGGACGGGCACTTCCAGGGTGACTCACCTCGGATTAGTGTCTCTATACCTCGGAGCAGGCGCAGAGCGGGGCCATTACCCGTCCTAATAAATATTGCATTTTACGGCCCATTTAATGGAAAATAAAGTATTCTTGTAATTGGGCTGTATTATATGTCCAGTCCCTGCGGCTTCTCCTCCGTGTGGCCCCTTGTGCTCCCCCATAACATCTGGCTCTTACCATAGATGATGCAAACGTAAGGTTTCTCTCCACTTACCTCCACTGACCACAAATCAGGTTTACAACTCATTAATTGATTGTCACAAAGTAAGGATCCCATTCTGCGAGGGCTGCATTACTCTCTGTGCAAATTATTGACACTTTATGACATTCATAAAACCCGGGGAACCTTAAATCAAGAGGAGAGGACTGGACCGTACGTGAGCAACCGGCTGGGAGGCAGCAGCCTGGCATTGAGGTGATGAGCTGTGAGATATAGAGGCTGCTGTACGGTCAATAAAGAAGGAACAAGTTACAGGCTGTGAGGTGTCAGGCCTGGCATCATCAAGGTGTGGAGCCATTGGCAATGTGTTCAATAGATAATTTGATACAAGTTATATTAGATAAGAGACAGATGACAAACAGGACAGACAGGACAGACAGATTAGATAGATAGATTAGATAGATAGATAGATAGATAGATAGATAAGATAGATATGGGATAGATAGATTAGAGATAGATAGATATGAGGATAGATAGATAGATATGAGATGGATAGATAGATAGTATAGATAGATAGATAGATAGATATGGGGATGATAGATAGATAGATATGAGATATAGATAGATAGATAGATAATGGGATTAATAGATAGATAGATCTAGATAGATAGATAGATAGATAAGATAAGATAGAAAGAGTAGAAAGATAGATATGAGAAGGGTTAGATAGTATATGAGATAGATAGATATGAGATAGAATAGATAGATTAGAATTATTATGAGATAGATAGATTAGATAGATAGATATGAGATTGATAGATAGATAGATAGATATGAGAGATAGGATAGAATAGATAGATAGATAGATAGATAGATAGATAGATAGATAGATAGATAGATATGGGATAGGAATTAGATTTGGGATAGATAGATAGATAGATAGGATAGAAAGATAGATATGAGATAGATAGATTAGATTCAGATAGATAGATATGACGGATAGATAGATAGATATGAGTAGATATATAGATATGGGATAGATTAGAAATAGATAGATAGATTAGAAAGATAGATATGAGATAGATAGATAGATAGATAAGATAGATATAGATAGATATGAAGATAGATAGATATTGAGATTAGATAGATAGATTTGAGGTTAGATAGATAGATATGAGATAGATATGATGATAGAAAGATTAGATAGATATGAGAGATAGATAGAGATAGCATAGATAGATAGATATGAGATAGATAGATAGATATGAGATAGATAGATAGATAGATATGAGGATAGCTAGATAGGAGAGTAATATTGAGTTGATATGAGATAGAATAGTATAGATAGATATGAGAAAATAGATTAGATAGATATGAGATAGATAGATAGATAGATAGATAGATAGATAGATAGATAGATATGAGATGGATAGACAGATTTATGAGCAATCGGCTGGGGCGCAGCTGCCTGACATTGAGGTGATAAGCTGTGAGATATATGTTCTGCTGTACGGTCAATAAAGCAGGGAGTCTTTTACAGCCGCCGGTGAGGTGCCGGGCCTGGCATCGTCAAGGTGTGAACCCATTAGCACGGCGCAGAGTATTTAAGTGCTTTCAGTATATCAGCTCCCAGGGAGGGTGTTCACGGCTCAGCGAGTGATGACAAGAACAAAATCAGCAAAATGACAGACTTATCGCTTTTGACAACTTTCTGAGGCTCCCAGAGGTCGCTGGATGCTCTGACCCCTAGAGGGACATCACATCCCTGCTCCACCTGTGGTCGGCAGAGGTCACACCCAGCATCTTTATCATATGTTGTTATTCATGTTTTGCTGGTTTTAGGTATTTTCGCAGTGGAAACCATCAACAAGCAGCAGAACCCTTCTCTACCGATCTTATAAAGGCTTCATTGTCACCGCAATCATAACTCAAAGGGGTGACCCCACCATCCGTATCGACAGGATGGATAACACCATTAATGTAATATTAAGACTGCCACAAACAATAATACAGGCCCGCAGCGCTCATATAGGGAACCTGTGAGGAGGATATACCTAAACAGCTGTCCGTGTCCTATATGTAACCTTGACTTAGTTGCATTATGTAGATCTCAGAGTGTGGTGTTTTAATGGTGAACAATGCAGGGTGTGAAGTAGATAGAGAGATAGATATGAGAGAGATAGATATGAGAGAGATTATATATGAGAGAGATAGATAGATAGATAGATAGATAGATAGATATGAGATAGATAGATAGATAGATATGATTTAGATAGATAGATAGATAGATAGATAGATCAGATAGATAGATAGATATGAGATAGATAGATAGATAGATAGATGTAGATAGATAGATATGAGAGAGATTAGATAGATATGACGAGAGATAGATATGAGATAGAAGAAAGATAGAGATAGATAGGAGATAGATATGATGAGAGATAAATGAGAGAGATAGATTATGTGAGAGATAGGATAGATATACGAAACAAAGGAGGAGACAAAAAGAAAAGGCGCACAATGTGAAGATGTGTAGCGATTAGAGAATACAGACATCAGATAGAAAATCTGCTAACCTGGGTCAGTTGTGCTCAAAGATCGAGGGCAAAACACTCTTTAGGCAAATAGAATTAGATTCCACGGAGCGAATCCCAGGGTGCAGGGCAGCCGCGCGCTCCTTCACTCGCTGTGGATACGGTCGCAGCGAGTTGAATAAACAAAAATTGTAAAAGCAAAAAAAAATGAAGGAATAAGCGTGCCACAAGTATCGCTATGGAGTCCCTTAGGACACTTCAGTATTTTATGGAATGTGTTATAACTTTATTTAAAATATTGTGAGAGAGGATTGCTCAGCAACACCAGATTTAAACAGCAATCGAGAGACACATACACAAGGCCTTACGTGTTACACACATAAAATGGCGCTTCATCAGAGGCATCAGTTTGGGCGTGTAACACGTAAGACCTTGTATGTGTCCGATTGCTTTTATCTGGTGTTGCTGAGAAAAGAAATCTCGCCTTCACTAGTTTTAATATAAAAAAATAGGGTGGGTTTTCTTTAAACACTTCACTTAAAATACTGAAGTGGTCCTAAGGGATCTCGCATAGCGAAACGTGCGCCCAGCCGCTACTACTTCTTCATTTTTGCTTTGTTACAATTTTTTTAAATAAGATAGATATGAGATAGATAGAATAGATAGATATGAGATAGATAGATTAGGATAGATAGATGGATAGATTATGAGATATATTTTGCAGGATAGCTAGATATGAGATAGATAGATAGATAGATAGATTGATAGATAGATAGATAGATAGATAGATTAGTAGTATAGATAGATAGATATGATAGTTATGAGATAGAGTAGCTTAGATAGGAGATAGATTATGAGATAGATAGGTCATGAGATAAGAGTAGATAGATTGATAGATGGATAGATTGAGATAAATATATGCGATTAGATAGATATGAGAATAGATATTAAATAGATAGATATGTGATAGATAGATAGTTAGTTAGATAGGGTGAATAGATAGATAGATAGGGATAGATAGATATGTTGATAGATAGAATAGATGTGAGATGATAGATAGATAGATAGATATGCGGTTAGATTTGAGATAGATTTCGATGATAGATAGATATGAGATAGATATGAAAATAGATAGATAGATAGATAGATAGATAGATAGATATGGGATAGAAAGATAGATAGATATGAAATAGATAGATATGAGATAGATAGATAGATAGATAGATAGATACGATAGATATGGGATATGATTGATAGATATGAGATAGTTAGATATATGAGATAGTATTGATGATTATGGGGATAGATTGATAGATAGTAGATAGATTGATAGATAGATATTTGAGATAGATAGAGAGATATGTGATAGATAGATCAGATAGATGATAGGATAGATAGATAGAATATGTGTTAGATAGATGATGTGATAGATAGTTAGATTGATATGCTTAGATAGATAGAAATGCTGGACAGAAAAAAATTAAGGAGTTGCAGCGCACGTGTTTCTCCAAATCCCACAGACACTTCAGTTCCTTTATGAAGTGCTTAACTTTATTAAAACTAGTGAGCGGATTTTCTCAGCAGCACTAGATAATAAAAACAATCAAACACATGGAAAGCCCTACGCGTTTCACGCCCAAACTGGCGCTTCAGCAGAGGCATGAAAGGAGGAGAAAGTTGCGGTATTTCTCGTTGTTACACGCTCGAATGGATACACAATCGTGTGTCAATCAAAGCAAACAAAATAATGCTTCTCAATGAACACGAGAGGCATTGAATAGAACCTATTACACAGATCAACTAATGTACTTATATTGTATACAGAATGTTGAGGCTGAACCCACAAACATAGGATTTTTTTTTTAAATAAATCTTTTTTTTTTTTAAAACCATTATTTTTGTATAAAAAAACAAAAACCCAGGTTATAAAAATAAATAAGATCTGTGATTATATACAAATATTAACAATATTATAAAAGCACAGAAAAAGAAATATATATATACTATGTACCCACTGATTTCCAGATAGATAAACACAGTAAACAATTTTTATAATATACAATATTGCTTTTGCTTCTGAAAGAGAGGTTGCAAGTTAAGCCAAACAGCAGTCGTGGGGTAAGGTTATAAAGCTGAGATATTTTGAGCGAGTGAAACGAATATGCGAGTGTTTTCCTTAAGTGTGTTTCTTTTTAAGTGTTGGACAGAACTCTAATGACTTGAGAGACTTTCTAGATTTGCGAGTGTTTAGAGCGGACAGTATTGTATCAATCTTATATTATTATAATTGTATTCTAGATCTTTTTGGTAACCATCCACCATGAGTTCCATGTTTGACAATGCTGTCAGTGCACAACCTGGATGCAATGTATGCCAATCCTTGTAGCCAACAGATCGAGGGGGATACTGGTGTACAAAGACTGATGTGCACACTGCACCATTTAGAAAGCCCAGATCCTGGATCTAAATGAGCCAAGTGGCGAGCACTGAGGATCCATTGCCAACTTGAGAAGCGGAGCGGATGCCACTGAGCAATCACTCGCAGGTGATTGATACTTGGGATGGTGGTAGGCATGGAGGTGAGGGAGGGTGGCAGCATGGAGGTGAAGAGAAACGCTACATAAGGCAGCTAGATGGTTAACCAGTAAGAAAGAAGGGAGAGGAAGCGTGTCAGGGAGGCTAGTCCTAACTGGTACACTCCCAACAAATTTGCAAGATGGGGATTGAGGGGATGTCGGTTCAGAATAGCATTGCACTGCAGCATCAAGACACTACCCCTCTCTGCTCCAGGAAGGGGGGTATAGTAGTGCAGTGCAGGCGAGACAGGTGCTAGTAGGTGGGGGGATCAATTATTTGGGGCACAAAAGGGGTTTGCCAAAAGCCCGGGTTCGAACATTTGGTTTTTTTGGGGGCCCCCGGGTTGACTTTAACGGGAGGTTTTGACGATGTGGGTGGGGGGGGGAAAATCAGCGTCATGGTCCACTTGGGCCCCAATGACAAGTTAGGGTAGGTATGCTTAAAAAAACATTTCGGGGGACTTAGGCCAAAATCACCCCCCCCCAAAAATTCAAAAAATTTACCTTTAAAAACAAATTTTTTTTTTTTAAAAAAAATAATTCAAAAATTTTAAAAGAATTTTTTTTAAAACTTCTTCTTTTCTACACCATTAATTTTCACCAAAAATTTTTTCTTTAAAATTTGGGGACAAAATTCCACCTTAAATTTTAAACAAACCCCATTTTAATTTTTTTTAACAAAATTAAATAACTAATTATATATTTTAAAACTTTTTAATTTTTCAAAAACCCCAAAAACCCCTAAAATTTCTTAAACCAAACCCCCCATTCCCCAACAAAATTAATCCCCCCAACCCTTTCTCAAACCCCCCCCCCCCAACCCCCCTTTTTTTCACCCCCCTTTTCCCCCCTCCCCCCCCCCCCCCCCCCCCCTTTCCCCCAACCCCTTTAACCTAAAAAACCCCCTTACTCCCCCCTTCCCCTTTTTCTTATAAAAACCCAATACCCCCCCCATAACCCTCCCCCTTTCCTACATCCCCTTCCCATCCCTTTTCCCCCCAACATTTCCCAAACCCCCTTTTTTTTACCCCCCCCCCCCCCACACCCCACCATTTTAATCACATTTCCCCCCCCACCCCCCCTCCCCCCCCTCATACCCCCTTCCCACCAATCTTTTCCCCACCCCCATTTAACAACAACTTTTTTCCCCCCCCAAACCACCCCCCCCCCCAAAATTTCCAACCCCCAATACTAACCCCTTTCCCCCCCTTAAAAAACCCCCCCACCATCACCAACCCCAAATCCCCATTACCCCTTCCCCCCCACTTTTCCCCCCCCAAACCCCCCACAACCCCCCCACCCCACCCCTCTCCCCCCCTTAAAACCTTAATCTTTTCCCATTTTTCCACTTCCCCCCCCACCCACCAAAAAAAACCCCAACCCCCACCAAAAAAATCCTTTCCCCCCCCCCCCCCACCCAAAAATTTCCCTTACCAAAAAAAATCAACTTTTTCCCCCCCCCCCAAACCCTTTCCCCCATATAAACCCAACCCCCCCTCCCCACCCCACCCATTTCCCAAAAAAACCCCCCCCCACCCCCCCCCCCAATTTTACCCACCCCCCAAAAACCCCCCCCCCCCCCCCCCCCCCCCCATATT
>JAODAL010050871.1:0-27084 GCA_025379985.1 Phyllomedusa bahiana | reverse complement strand
GGGGGTTTTTTGAAATGTGGGGGGAAAGGGAGAATTGTATTTTGGGTTTGGGGGGGGATTTTGTAGGGTGGGGGGGGATATTGTATGTGGGTGGGGGGGATTTGTTGTGGGGGGAGGGGGAAGGGGATGGGCTATTTACCCCTTTTCCCTTAAATGTGGGGAGCAGACAAAATGGGGTGACCATTGCTATTTATACCAAACAGTTTTTTTTGAAACGGTTTTTTGGGGTTTAAAAAAGGGGCCCTTTTTTTTGCCCCAGAGGCCTTTTTTTTTCTGGGGCGGGGCGTTTGGGGGTTTTCCCTGGGGGGGGGTTTGGGGGGGGGGGGGGGCCCCGGTCCCTTCATCTGAAAGGGACCCTGAAATTTCTTTTGGGCGGCCCTGAATCTATGATCTAAAAAGAACGCCCAGATCTTTTGCCCAAACTTTGCCCCAGTTTTTTTAACCTAGGACATGTTTCCCTGCAGTTTTTTATACCCAGATGCAGAATTTACTTTTCCCCACATTGAACCTCTTTGCTAACCCGATCCCCAAAAACCAGTTTTCCCGGGTATGCTTGAAATTATGAACAATTTCCATAGATTGACTCCATAATTAATGCCACTAAATCTTTAAACCCAAATACAATAAATTTAAATAGGACCCGTACTAAACCCTTTGGGGACCCCACTAAAAAACGGAACCATAGAGTAGGAATATTTCCCCATCACTCTTTGAGTCGAAAAATTTTAATCAATTTTACACAATGTTTTTTTCAAACCCAATAATTTAAATTTTTCCCCAAATAGATGTTATGGGGAAAAACAGGTCAAACCCCTTTAAAAAGGGTCTAAAAAAACTAAAATCCACAGCCCCCCCGCTATTCCGCCCCTCCCCTCATCTTCAAAAAAAGCAGATCGGTTGGTCTGACAACTTCTACCCTTAGAAAAACCCAAATTGCTGGAAATACCCTTAAAATTTATATTGGGTCATATTCCTGTATAAAGCCCCTTAGGGCCCCTAAATACATTTTTTCCCAAAATGTTAATTAAACTGGTCTAAAAATTCCCAAAGGGAAAAAAGAACCCTTTTTGGATGGGTCCAACTTTGGGGCCTTGCGCCATTTCCTGGATATAATTGTCCTTGAAAATTCAAAATTATCTTGTAAAAAGGGGCACATAAATAACTAAAACTGGTTTTTTTAAGAATTTTTGGGGTTTGAAAAGTATCTGGGCTTAGAGTTTTGTTCACTTTAAATAATTATTTAATTGGTTGGGCCCTTTTCTAATTTTGGACCTTTTCTCAAATTTTTTTACATCAGTTGTTTATTAAAAGTATGGAAACCGCCTACACCCACACTGGATCCACCCACATCCACAAACCCCTCCCCCCCATCAGTACTTACTTTTCCTTTGTAATATCAGAGTCAATAATATTTTAGTAGCTTTGCCTCTGATCCCAGTGACCATTCCCATTACTGTTATTATGTTGTTTTTTTACAGTTTTATTTTGCTTCATCATTTCAAAAGGGATAATTCACCCTGTGACTTAATTTTCTGAATACTTTTTTGATTATTTATTGCCCTTTAACTAGAAGGTAGAATGCCATGTTGGAACTTGAATTTTAATCACCTGAACATGTCTATATAAAAATTACATGTTTGCTATAAAATTTCCAAGAGTATACTTAACCCACTTAACGACCTTGGGCGTCATCATACGTCCAGGTCGTTTGGGGGTTAAGCACGCTGGACGTATGGAATTACTCCTCGAAGGATGCGCGAATCTAAAGTTGAAGTGGCGCGTGCGATCGGGCGCGGGTGTCAGCTGTATATTACTGCTTGACATCCGCACCATCCTGGCCGAAACACGGATCGCTCGGGGGGGGGGGGGGGGGATAACCCCGTTAATTATCGGACAATCAGTCGCATATAACTAAGTGAGAGCAGGAAGAGATCGTCATCCTGCGGTCTCTGTGGCGGCAGCAGGCACGGATCGGGCGATGTGGCTCCTGCTCCTTACAGACACCACAATCAACCAAAGGAGGTCAGAGTGAGCCTTCAGGGTTGTCTGTGACGTCACACGCCCGCCGTGCCGTTTGGGCACGCCCGGCTCGTGACTGACAGTTGTCTAGGAACAGTCATGCAACAAGCTATGCAATGATTCTATTGAATGAGAGATCTAAAGATCTCTCATTTCAATTTAACCTATGGGAAAAGTAAATTAGAAATGTGTAAAGTGAAAAAAAGTAAAAAAAATGTGTGAAGAAACAAGTAAAACACAACAGAAACATAATTTTTAAAATACGACCCGACCTTTTCCCCTTTCAAAGCAATGCACAAAAAGTACAAAATAAATATAAGTACCCATATTTTGGTATCGCGCTGTGCGTAATGCTGCCTATAAATCTGCTCATGTCATTAACCGTCGGTGAACGCAGTTAAAAAAATCAAACAAAAAAAAACAATCACGAATTAAGAATATGGTTCCATCCCGCTGACATAAAACTGGAAATAAAGCGATCAAATAATCCTAAAACTCAAATTGTACCAATTAATAATGTAAGTTATCAGCAAAAAAAAGTTACAGCTCTATATTACGAATAAAATAAATATGTAAAGCTCTCAAGAAGATTGCGACTGTTAAAATTTGTTTTACACATAAAAACATTTTCTTTTCTTTTATTTAAGTGCTTAAAACAAAAAAAAAAAAAAACTATATAAATCGGGTATCGCATAATTGTTGCAACCCAAGAGTAAGTCTAATTATACGGATACTGCACGGTGAGCCTGTTAAAAATAAAAAATAAAAAACACTACTAGGATTGCAGTATTTTCTTTACATGCTCCCAAAATATTGGATTTAAAGCGAATCAAAAAGCTTGTCCCCCAAAAAAATGATATAATAAAAACGTCAATCCTCTCGCAAAAACACAGTCCTACACAGTCCAGCACAGAAAAAATTTTAAAAGTTATGGCTCTCAAACTATGGTGATGCAAAAACGTATTTTCCTGTTTGAATCAAGTTTTTTATTGTATAAGCAGGAAAACATAAAAAATATAACAAATTGGGTATGCGGTGTAATCGTATTGACGGTGAGAAAGCTACCATGTCATATATACCAGTTACAGTGACGCTATAAAAAATAAAATAAAAATCACACCTACAAGATTGCTGTCAATTGTGTCAAAAAATCTCACAATACTTAATAATAGTGAACATTGTCTTATATGACCACATAATGGTAACAATAAAAACTTCAACTATCCGCAAAAAAAAACAAGCCATAACAGCTTGCAACAGCAAAATAAAAAGTTATGGCTGTAGTAATAGGACAACATTAAAAACGCAAATTTTTTATGACGTAATTTCTACTGTGTAAAAGTAATTAAACAGAAAAAAAACTATTATAAAAATCTATATCATTGTTAGATGTACCGGACCATAGTTAAGTTATCTCATATTTACATGTAGGCGAATGCTGTAAATTGAAAACTCAAAAAACAATGATGAAACTGCGTTTTTCCCCCCATTTTCATTGCCAATGTTAAAAAAAAACTATGGAACACCTGTGTGCCTAAAATGCAGAAATAACCCTAGATGAGATCCTGATGGGTGTGAATCAACAATGGGGGATTTTGTAATGTTTCGCTGTTCTCTACTTTGGTGGCTTTGCAATGCGACTGGCCCACCAAATCTGCGTTCAAAAGACAATAGTCTCCTCCTTATACGCACTGACCATTGGCCAAACAGCAGTTTACACACACATGATAGGGGTTATTGCGAACTTGGAAGATATTGCTTAACTAAAGTTATACGGTTCTTTTTTCCAGGATTCCTTGTATATGTGATAACTATTTTAGCTGAAATTGCAGATTATTGAGATAACTTTTTTTTTTACTTTTCACAAGCCTTCTAGCTAAAAGAAATGTGGTGAATCACTGTGTGGGCTCTATATACTCATTGCACCCTGGATTTATTCTTAACGGGGTGTAGGTTTCTATATGTGGTATTTTTAGGGGTGTTTATTAAGATTTTAGCACCTTAGGGTGTCCAAACTGAACTGGCGCCTCAAAATAAAAAATCGTATTGAAAATGCGACCTTGAGTCGGTAGGTGCTCTCGAGTTGGGGCTTATGGTCTGAGCCAAATTACTGCACTTGGGCCACATATGGGATATCTATAAAACGGCAGACTGGGGGCATTTGATATTAAGTTGCATTTACTAGTAAATTATACTGTATTCAGTGATAATGGATAAATATCTCGGAAAATCTGACATAAAAAAGTGAAATTTGGAATTTATATCCACTTTGCTTTAATTTGCTGTGAAATATATAAAGGGTTATCTACGTCTATAATAGTGTTGTAAATACGTTAAGGGGTATTATAAATTCTTAGATGGCTTTTATTTATGGGGGTATCTAACCTAGGCCTCAAAGTCCACGCAGAATGGTGTGGTCCTAAAAAAAATGATATTGAAATTTTGAAATTGTGAGAAATTATATGAATTTCTAAGCCTTAATGTCGTAAAAAAAAAAAGACATTTACTAAATGATCGCCACCTATATGTACATATGGTAGTTGTAGTTATACAACTATTTTTTGGTGAATAATTACTGTTTGCACGCAGAAATTTTGCAACTTTAAAAGCGTAATTTTTACAAATTTTCATGAATTTTGGATATTTTTCACAAACAAACAAGGATTTGTGATGGATAAAAATTCTTATTAACTTAAGCAAATGTTCACGTGAAAACAATCTTGAAATAATGGATAGGTAAGTCGTCAAAAAGTGTAATCTCAATTAATGGACATCTAGATGTAGATTTTCAAAATAGGGCTGGCGGTCAGGAAGGTAAAACAGGCTGGGTCCTTAAGGGTTAAAGATCTCCATTTGGCGTTACATCACTTTTTGATATAATGTTACAGTCTTTTCCTGTAGTGATTCCCTCAATATGGGAAATTGCTTTTTAAAATTAATTATTTTTGGCCCTCACGGCTGTGCTTGTTTTTTAAAGTTGAGGTTATAAGAATTAGACATGTGTTGCTGTATCACTAGGTGTCGATACAGTGACCGCTCAAGAAGCGTCTGCTTGTTAGAAATTTTATATACACCATAAGTGATCCTGACGTGGCGTTTTAGTTTGTCTCTGAATCAATACGAACCAAACATCTTAATGCACCCTCTCCCATTAGAAAATATGAAACGAAGAAGATGAGCGTATAGGGTATAAAAAAATCCACTTTTATTGATTACAAAAAATAAAAAAGAAGTGTAATTGCTATGTGTCCATAGATGTCCAGCAAACAGGGTTGGATAGGGGTAGATATACGGCAGGAAAGATATTATTTTACTTAGTCAGGCTACAAGTTACAATGCAAGTAGTAATAGCCATTTCAAGGACAGTCGAGCAAAACAGGCTATAGGTAAAATACAATGTCAATCAGTGAGCACAAAAAGAAGGGAAGCAAAAATATTCGACAAGAATTGGTAAAGTTTCTCTACAGTCAATGCCTATCCAGATGAGCAGTCGATTATGATTCGAATGCCATTTAAAGTCTATGGGAGAGCTAACAACTCTCTTTCTTACACCAAACAGGCTGGAGAAAAGCTGGAATTAACATCAAACGTCAGATGGATAGTGCTACATTTAGGAACTCATTAGGTTATAAAAGCACAGAAAAAAAAACCCATACACCATTCACTATCCTGTTTGTACCACAGATGACCTTAAACTGATCACCTAAATAAAAAGAGCACCGCAGGGCAGTATGATTTGAACTTCATTTATTGAAGTGGAATTGATATACCTGGTCCTGGAAGCAGCATGAGCCCAAACTGCATGCACCTCCCAATTTATAAAAGTGCGGAAAAAGGAGTCTTTCAAAAATTTAAGTTTATGGGACATTGACTATATGTCCTGGGCACAGCATGACACCAGGGCCGGGAGTTAAGTTGGGGTTATTGCGGTTGAGGAGAGGGCTGGGTCCGTCATCTATTAACAAGCAGGTTAAATGCTCTGGATGAGCGAGCAACGAAAAACTTGGTGTGTGAGCAGAGTTTTGGGGCCGGGAAGTCGGGAAGTGTGAGAATCAGCTTCCTTCAGTACACAGTCATACTGGGTAGCGTTGCCTCGTATAGTGTGGAAAAATTGTGCTTACTTGGAAAATTCCTGGTGGTTAACGCACTCTGTTTACCTGGGCATTTTCTTTGGCTTCTTTTTTAATTTTATACACGTGCTGGGAGGAAATGCGTCTCTGTACTTTGTTTCTTGTCTTGTCATTACTCCATTCCTCGAATAACCTACATTGTCAGTTCTTCTGTAACTTAGTACATTAGAGGAATTTTCTTTAACTGTCTTTTGTCCATAAAGGTCTTTTTGAGTACTTTACTTTCTAGAACACAGAATATTTTTTAAACTGGAAGGAAATCCCACATGTCTTTGTTTCTCTTTTTTAATTGTATTCAATGGGTTTTGTATCAATAAGGGATAAGTGATGATATGTTAAACATCTTGCAAAAACAGTTCTTTTGAATTTGTGTCCATTTACGTGTCCTACCTATTCTGTTTCTGACAGCATCTCTTGAGCATCTTGAACATTGTGAAGAACCAAATGTCTTTGAAACAATTTATATTAATTAGGATGTGTATGTGCTTCAAGCAAATAATGCTCCAAATATTCAAAGATGGACCTTGAGCCATTTGGGAAAATTGATGAAGAACAAATGTTGTTACAAACAAATTTTTTAGATAGGAGACAAGAGTCGGAAATGGGGGGTCTGGGGCACAGGGGAAATGATCTTGGGGGCCACCCTTAAGTACTTGAATTCATTACGTCCTTGGGACTTTATGGCCATTTTAAATAATAGTTGTGAAAAACAGAACTGTATTGTGTAGTACAATGCAGTTAGTAAACATAGGTAACAGTTCTAGACATATCATTGACATATGGTCTAAGTAGCTCCATCATAATCCTCACAAATCAAATATTCCACCACATACAATATCCCCTCAACATAGTTATTACTACACCCATAAACAATATCTCCAACCTAATACAATTATCATGTTTCTGAGTCGACTAACTTATACAATTAAAAAGCAAGAAATTAAAAGTTAATCTTATCACAGGGTCAATCAGGGACACTATGTAGCTGGCCTTTTTACGGCGCGATATATTTCAACAGCCATATAGAGACCACTAGAGGTCAGACACCAGACTAGGTCTAAGCCTACATGCCATAGAGACCCATTAGTGGTAGAACAGTCAAGGTTCTAATACAAACCGCATATAGAGGACCAACCTGAGTCGATCACCGTAGGTATAATAAAACACACCATATAGAGACATAGAGGTAGACAAGTGGGTATAACGCTACAACAGCATTAGAGAACATAGAGATAGTCTCAAGTAGGTAACTACCTTAACACGCATATAGAGACCAATAAAGTATCAGACACCAGCTCAGGTATTCACCATAAACCCGCCATATAGAGACACATAAGATCAGACACCGCTAAGGCGATAACTACAACACTTCATCTAGAGCCCCAATAGTGGTAGGGCAAGTAGGAATAAATACAAACACCGCAAAGAGGCTACATAGTGGTCAGACAAGCTCAGGTATAATAAACACGATTAGATTGACCACATAGAGGTAGAACAGCTCAGGTATTAACTAACAAAACACCCGCATATAGAGACACAAGAGGTAGATACCAGTCAGGTATAATACAGAACTGCCGCTTAAGAGAATCACATAGAGGAGACACCAGTCAGGTTTAACTACAATACCTATACTAGAGAACCACATAGAGGAGACACCAGCTCGATATAATCCTACATAACAATATAGAGACCACAATATGTGGTGGACAAGTAGTATAATACACACCAATATGTGAGACAAAAGTGGTCATAACAGTCAGGTATTAACTACAACATCATTATAGAGAACATAGAGGTAGAAATAGTCTCAGGTCCACATCAATTAGAGGTGGAATACCAGCATGATCCAATATAGAGTAAAATAGGACTTTAGGGTTAGATATATATTTGATGAGTGTTACTTCTCGTTGAGTCGTTCTTTTCCTTTTTTCTTAATCTGTTCGACCATCTGAGGAATGTTCCGGCCACAGCTCATCTGCAGAAATTAACACAAATATCTTAGATCCCAATTTTCCCGCATCCTCTTTTATATATTTCTCCTTGTAAAACTTCACTGGGGAGGGGAGTTGCGGGTAAAGCTAACTTAGAGGGCTGTTAATCT
Organism: Phyllomedusa bahiana; assembly: GCA_025379985.1. NCBI lineage: Eukaryota > Metazoa > Chordata > Amphibia > Anura > Hylidae > Phyllomedusa > Phyllomedusa bahiana. The sequence goes on along the minus strand of JAODAL010050871.1, from coordinate 18,834 downwards.
AAGGGGTGGAGGGTGGGGAGAGGATAACTCTGGAGATTAATGCTAAATATGGGCTGTGCCCTCTCAATATATTACCAGGTCGGTAGACAGGACCCTAGGTTGGTAGAGCAAATAGGCAACGGCCCAGTTGCTAGGTCAGGTGGTTTCTCCGTTACGGTAAGTGATAGGTTGTTAGGGTCTTTATATAGGTGCAAGTCAGTTAGGGACCCATTTAGGTAGTTTATACAGCTGTTAGAGGCTACCATGGAAGTAGTATAAGAGTTAAGGCATCTTAGGTAGTTCGCAGTCAGGTTAGGGGTTCCTTTTAGGTAGATATAAGGTAGATAGGGGCCTTTTAGATAGTGTGCAGGAAGTCAGGGACCCCTCTTTAGCTAATGTTGTAGGTAGTCCGGGCCCCTTTAGTATATGAGGTAGTCAGGGGCTCCCTTTGAAGTCCGGGCATGTAGGGGTAGTCAAAGCTGGGGTCCCTTTAGGTAGCAGGGCCCCATGGTCGTCAGGGCCCCTGTAGGGTAGGCAGGGTCCCCCTAGTAGTCAGGGCCCTTTGTAAGTCAGGGTCTTGTAGTAGGGCCTTGTAGCCCGGGAGCTTGTAGTAGGGGCTGTAGGTAGCAGGAACCTGTTTGTAGACAGGGCTCCTCGTAGTTGGGCTTGTGTAGCAGGGACCACCATTTGTTAGGCCAGGGACTTTGTAGCAGGGTCCTTGTAGTCAAGGGCCTTTTGTAGTTTGGTCCAATAGTAGCCAGTTGACCTTGTGCCAGTGACCTCTTGTAGTCAGGGATCCCTTGTAGCCAAGGAAACTTTGTAGATCAGGGACCCCTGTTGATTGGGCCTTTGTAGCTCAGGGGACCTTGTTGCCAGGGACCTCCTGTTGTCAGGGCCCCCTATGGAGCCAGGGACCCTTTGTAGAGGGACTTGTAGTGCCCCTTGTAGCAGGGACCCCTGTCGCCAGTGATCCCTTTTAGCAGGGACGCCTTGTGTCAGGGTCCACTTGTAGAGGATCCACCTTGTAGTCAGGGCACCTCCTTTATAGCAGGGGACTTTATAGTAGGGCCCCATTGTAGCGAGGGCCTCCTTGTGCCGGCCGATTGTAGCAGGCTTGTAGTAGGTCCTAGATAAGTCAGGTCCGATCCTTGTAGCAGGGCACTTGTAGTTTTGGTCCCCTTGTAGTCAGACAACTTGTATCAGCGGGACCCATTTGTGCCTCGGGCCTTTTGTAAACATGGCCCCCACCCTTGTAGTCAAGAGGAAGCCTTTGTAGCACAGCGGTCATTGTGAGGGATCCTTGTAAGTTCATGGGACCCTTGTTAGCAGGGACCCCCTTGTTGCAGGGACCCTTTAGTCAGGGCCCCATTGTAGCAGGAGAAACTGTAGTCAGGGACATTTCTTGTAGCCAGGACATACTTAGTCAGTGGCCATCTTGTAGCAGGGCCTTGTCGCCAGGGACACCTTGTAGTGGGCCTTTGTACGCCAGGGACCTTTAGTCAGGGCCCATTTAGAGGGACCCTTTAGTCAGGGCACACTTGTAGCAGGGCACCCTGCTAGAAGGGACCACTTTAGTCAGAGGGCCCCGTTTATAGCAGGGGACCCCTTGTAGCCGAGGACCCTTAGGGTCAGGGCCCTTGTAGCATGGCGCCCCTTTATTCAGGGACTTGTAGCGGGTTCCCCTTGTAAGTCAGGACCATTAGTCCAAGGGCCCTTGTAAGCCTCAGGGCCCGCTTGTAGCAGGGCGCCCCCTTGTACAGGGGCCCCCTTTTAGGTCAGGGCCTCTTGTGAGGGAACCTTGTAGAGGGACCCTTTAGTCTAGGGCCACTTGTAGCAGGGCCCCTTGTAGCCTGGGCACTTGTCAGGGGACCCATTGTAGAGGGCCCTATTAGTAGGGACCCCTTGTATGGGAACATATTGTAAGCAGGGACATTTAGTTGGGCCCTTGTAGCCGTGCACTTGTAGCCTGCGGACACTTTAGTCAGAGAGCTCTTGTAGCAGGGTCCTTGTAGCAGGGACAACCTCTTAGCAGGGCCCCTTGTAGAGGGCCCCCGTGTAGAAGGGACATTTGTCAGGGACCCCCTCTGTAGCAGGCCCCCCCTGCTAGCAGGGGACAACCTTTAGTCAGGGCCCCTTGTCTGCTGACCTTGTAGCCACGGGGACCACATTTTAGTCGGGCCCCTCTGTTGCCAGGCCCACATTGTGCCAGGGCCCACTTTAGTTCATGGCCCTGTGTAGCCAGGGCTTTTTTTTAGTACAGGGCACTTGTAGCAGGCCACCCTTGTAGCAGGGCCCCTTGTAGCAGGACCCTTGTAGCCAGGTCACCTTTAGTCAGGGCAACTGTAGAGGGACCCCTTGTAGCAGGGACCCTTTAGTAAGGGCCACTCCTTGATAGCAGGACTTCTTTAGTAGGCCCTTGTAGATGGGAAACTTCTAGTCAGGGCCTTGTAGACAGGACCTTGTGCAGGGAACTAATTAGTTACGGGCCCCTTTAGTCAGGGCCCTCTTGTTAGCCAGGGCACCTTTAGTCAGGGCCTAGTAGCAGGGAATTCTAGTCAGGGCACCCTTTTTGTAGCCATGGCCCTGGTAGCCCGGTGACCCGCCCCCCCCTTTGTAAGGTAGTTAAGAAAAAAAACAAAAGCAGGACATTACCTGGTAGGGCTTCTGTCGGCCGTGGTCGTACTGGTTGGACCTTCATAGGCGGGGGTTGATGTGACGTCACTGCTGCGCTACTTAGCAGTAGGGGACGGGCCGGCAGGTGAAGGACATAAGGCCATCAGCCTGCAGGAAAACAGCGGAGCGAGGTAGTGGCGGTTGAATCGCTTGAAGGCGCACGCCGAGGAGGTGTGTCTTTAGTCCCCGGTCGCGGCGGTTCTGGGGTAGGGAGGTGTGGTCTGGGCGTCAGTGATGTGTGCGCGAGTGGGCTGGGAGTGGGGCCACAGTGGAGAGGATGGGGGTGGTAGGCCGTATTCCCGGTCCCGGACGACAGTAAGGAGCTGATAGGATGTCTATAGTGTCATGTCGCAAATGCCAACTTCCACAACATGACGATGGAGCCACTTTTGCAATGTGAGGAAACTAATCCGTCTATTAGAAACAACATTTGTTGAATAGGCAGGTGTATTGTGCCTTTAAGCTGATGACCACAAAAAATTATAAAAATGACTTCTCAGATGTTAAAAATTGTGACGGAGAACTGCACTTAGAAGCCAATTTTGTCCAAAGGACATGATTAATGCTGTATTAAGCAAATCAACACCCAACAATTATTAAATATGACTTCTCTACACTTGTTAAAAATTGTGAGGAAATGAAAAAATCATTGAATGTGAAATATTCTAAAGATGAAGTGAGTAAATGGAATATGGTTTTGTCATGAAAACATTGGTGTTTAAAGTCTCTACAGCAAACAGCAAACATGAAGTTGGGAATTGAGAATAAACTTGCAGTATGAAATGTCATATTAAAAATATGTTTTCAGGGTCATTTCTGTTTGGAGAGGAATGTGATAGTCGTACCCGCAATAATCGGTGCCTCGGCAATTGGGGGCCCACATACATACAGATATCATGCCTGATTCATCTGGAAAGTCAAAAGCTCAACATTATCTGTGAAAGCGGATGCGTTTTGTCTGTTATGACTTCGGCTGTGTGCAGGTTCGTCAATTTCGAGCTGGCTGTGGGCAGGACAACACCTAATGGGTGGCGAGCCAGTGGGGCATTCGTCACCCTTTTTGGTAAGAGTTATTGGGTCGAAACATAAAAAACATCGGTGTTGAGACGCGATAGTCGTGGACCTGATTTAAGTGATCTTGGGTGTGTTCTGTGGCTTCATTGCATGCGGTTGGTGAGGTGGTAAATAAAGATTGAGAGGTCACCTTTAGGCTTTCTGCTACCTTGGCCTGCTGTGCTGTGTGCGTAGGCTACTTTGCATCTCTACTGTGTTACGTCGGGGCGTTGTTCTGTGACATTTGAAGACGTGAAGCAGAAGCAATGTTGTCTACGTTGATCAGTCAGGCCACAGGTGGTTTCAGTTCCAGATTTTCCTCTCAATTTTGGAGTGGGGTGGAAGGAAAGTGCTGTGTTTCAGTTTTGTTACGGGGATCAGGGGGTGGCCACCAGTAACTCGTTGTTATTTCGTGGCTTATATGCGAGGACTCATGTTGGACGGAATGTTATCAAGCACTACATGTGGAGAGATGGGCTTTGAGTTTCCCAAGCCTCTGGGTAGAGGGACAATAGCTAAACTATCTTCTATAGCTCAAATTACGCTATTCTTTCAAGGCTAGGGGACTTCGGGTGTTAGAATACCTCTCTTCTTCTCTCGTTCTCCGGCAACAGCTAACACAGCCCTGATTGCTCAGATGATGCACCCTGAGAGTGAGGTGAGCTTGCACAGCTGGGACCTTGAACTTGCCTAATGAAGACGCAATATTGAGAACTGTGGGCCCTTGTGGATTTGAAGCGAAGTGACAAGGGTTCGATGTCTGATTGTATCCGTCTCTTCGTCGCTGGGGGATGCCTGTTTCAGAGTGTCAGACGATCGTTAACAGAAAAAAATTAAGATCACCACAATGCTAATGCTGAAAGGGCATCGGTGCATGACCATTTTGGTGCTTCGCTTACAAAACTGAATGGTTGGTCGCAGAGCTCTTTCTCTGACTCACTCGGTGGCTCTAACACCCGAGGTCCGCACGTGCTTGATAGGCCATGGTATCTTCGTACTGCGTAATGGCATTGCGCTGTTCCCAATCGCTGGAGATGAGGAGGGTGGAAGTCCCGGGTGTGTTGCCTCGTCATCAATGAGACAGTTGAGGGAGCCGAGCTGACGTGCCAACCGCAGCAGGGGGACGATAGAAGGGTTGCAGAAACGGCGGAAAGTGCGGAACTCAGATCGACCGCCTTCTTCAGCAGGAGTCTCTGACCCGGGTAGCTATTTAGAAATTCTGGACGGCCAAGGTTCATGACAGGTGCCATGCAAGGGATGTTGCTCCCAGCTACGTCTTAGGGTGGCCAGTAGATTTTGCCCGTTATCGCCACCACCTTGCTGGCAACAAGGTTCTAGTCAAGCCAGGCTTGGGTCTCGTTGCGGAGAGCGTACACAGTCTGATGTGTGGGACAGGTTCTCAAGGAGATTAATTTAACGGACTGGTGTCTCAGGGACGTGATGCACCAGGACGGACATTGGGGAAAGAGCCCTGCACCTTCCTGCGGTTTTGACGAGCCGTGCGGAGGCGTAAGAGACCGTCCACCGTGACATCCACCAGTCACTAGTGAGGTTGTCATAGATTATAGCGGCCTTGGCCGTGCTTATTAGTATGATGTCTGGTGGTGAGTTGGATTTTCGGACATCATCTGAGACAAGCGTTGAAATTTTAGATGACCGTGGCTGGCGAAGGGAGGGACGGGGGCCTCTTTTCTGGCAAAGTAACATGCTGTCGGGCATTGGTATTGGGGGAGGCGAGGGCATGACGTGGCGGAACCCCATCTGTGTCAGACGGGAAATGCACATATTTCCCAGGCAAAAGCCTGGCAAAGCCGACATTCCCCTGACATTAGGCTTTTGATTATGGGATGGTTTGGGTTAAAGTTTTATTTCTCCAAACTGGAAGACAGAAGGTTGCTGCTAGATGGCGCTGTACGCGTGCAGGTCGTAAAACTGGGGAAAGGAGAATGGGTAGGATGGGTTCTGGTGGTGTGGTGGTTTCTCGGGCGGAGGTGGCGGTGATGCGGTGGTGATCCCTGATCATACTTGAGAGACATGGGAAGCTGAGGGAAGCTTGGTGGTGGCGGAGGAGGCGGAGGCTGAAGACAGAAGGTTGTGTGACCGTGGTTGGAGGCGGCGAAGTTGGCCTGTTTTGGCCATGTGTTCTCCATTTCAATATGCGCTTCGCTGCGCATTGTGACTAGAATGGTGGTGGTGGTGTTAACTCACTTATTTTTTTTTTTTTAAGGTTCTTAGCTTACTTATGCGTTATGGAAAGGGGATATGAAGTGGGTGAGAGATGTCTTGTCAAGAAGGCCAGGCTGAGTGGTTGGACTCCTTTTTGACGGCGAAATTACGCGCGGGGGGGTTTGCTCGCTTGACGTGGCATGGCGGCATATTTCAGTGGACTTCTGCGAAGACCTTCACTGTTTGTGGCGGGAACCGTATTGGAACTACCCATCGTCTCTTCCTTCGTCCATTGTGAAGCGCTCGCAGAAAATTCTGCAGGAAAGGACAAGGCATGGATCGCAATGTGTCCATCTCATCTCATCAACCTGGTGACTTGGTCGTCCTGCTATTCTGCATCAGAAGCTGCGGGCTAAAGCAAGGGCCCTGCAAGGCATTGAGACGCCGGGTTTTTATGCCGATTTGCGGCTTCTTACTCTCTTGATGGATCAGTACTGGGTGTCAGAGCAGACTAAATTCTTCCTCTTGATTTCTATAATTGCCTTATGACCCACACTGCTATTTTGTCTCAAAGAGGTCTTCAGACATGGATTATTCCACAGTGGTGGGTATACGAAGTTTGGAATTTGGGTGTTCAGTTGGAGGATGCTGATGATGTGTTGAAATTTTGTGCCGTGATGGGGACGAGGAGGTAAGATGCTAGATGCAGGTTGCATTAACAATAAGGAAGATTTGTGACGGTTGTTGATTCACATTAGATTCACAGGGGCCTGAATCGTGGAAGGCCTGATGTCGCCTAGCAACTGACGATCCTGCTGGAATGGTGTTCGTACGCCCTGTATGGAAGGTATTCTTTGTTTACCTCTGTGCTAACCTCTTTGCTCGTTACACCTGCATTTCGCTCCTGTTCAGACTATAAAAATTTGGAAGGTACAGGATAGTTTTGGAATCGTCTCTTATTAAAAGAGGAAATCACAGCTTATTAAATTTTCCCTCTAATAAAACAAAATTGCTGGATTCAATATTAACTGCAATGTGGTTATCAAAATTCTGGAACTGGGCAAAAGTCAAAAAACACGTATCTGTTTATGTTTTTGTATAATACAGGTATTTTTTGCACCTTTCAATTCAAGGGGTGATATAGACTTGGTTTTATGATTTAGTGGATGATGCGTCACATGAAACAAAGGTGGGATGGGCAAAAACGTCAAAAAAAACAACGTATTGTTATGTTTTCGTATAATACACGGTATTTTTTGCACATTTAATTCACTTGTGGAGAATATAGCATTGTGTTTTAAGATTTAGTGGATGCTGCGTAATTGAACAAAGTTGGTGCGCCAAAGTCAAAAAAAGTATCTTTATGTTGTTCGTATAATACACGGTATTTTTTGCACCTTTCAATTACTTGTGGTGACTATAGACTTGTGTTTTAAAGATTTAGTGGATGTGAGTCATACGAAAAAGATGGGTGACGCAAAAGTCAAAAAAAACAGTATCTGTTCTGTTTTCGTATGATAACGGTCATTTTTGGCAACCAAACAACCTGTGCTGACTAAAGATTGCGGCTTGTATTTAATGCAAGGTGGATATATCAACAGGTGGAATGGGTTAAAAGTGAAAAATGAAACTTTTGAAATGTATTAGCTATAAAAGTGGAGTTTGAACCTAACATAGAGACTGAGTTATAGAAATGATGTGTTATCCAATTTAAGTCGGTGCCAATTTCCAGGAAAATATTTCAATAGCAACTTGTTAATATTAATAGTAATTGCCGTGGCAATGTCTAACTAAGTCTTGGTGAACTTTATCCAGTGTTCTTTATAGATAGAGCTTGTTGTGTTGGCCTGCGGGGCCCCCCCCCCCCGTCCTCCGTGATTGTCAGCGGTAGATGTGTTTAACTTTTCTAGACTAACTACATAAACTCTTTTCAAATCTTAATCTAACTAATTGAAGGATAACGCTAATAGTAGAGGTTCTACTGTGCAGAAATAGACTATTTTCGCTGATGCTGTTGGGCACAGGAGCGAGCACGTCCTATTCTATGGAGTCTGCTGAGAAGACACTAAGGTGAAGGAAACGATCATTATGTTGTAATTCGTTGGTCATGTGGATTTTTCAGCCAATGAAACATACACATCCAGGTCATGGGTGCAACACATCTCACCTGTCTCATTCTGTAATCTGATTTTGGCCGCACTCGAAAATTACAAGCGAAAGGCGAAATGGGCAATTTAATCGATGATGCCAGATTTTACTTAATTATCGCATGATCTGAAAATTTGTCACCATAATAAACCTTGCGATTTCAACTTTGTCGATAAAAATGCTCAACATAGTGTTGGTGTTAATGAAGTTACAGCTGGTGAATTTAAGATGCGGTTGATTGTGAGAAGTAGTCCTTTTGGAAATGTATGGGACTTGTGGAGAAGAAGATGCTTCAATAAAACTAGGGCTGGTGTTACGATAATAACCTCTGGAATAGGATTTTTTGATAGCAACGGATTCTAATTTTGACAGGTGAATGATTGAACCAGTCCGACCATGTGTAGTAGGGATTTCTATTCTGCACGTGTCTCAAACAGGTGATGTAGGGGAAGAAATGTACGGATAGGCTAGGCGGAGTGAGATAAGCAAGGGTGGGTCTTCTAGGTAACCTTATTGGTTTGACATTTAGAATATTTCAGCATAAATGACAAGGAAGCAAGAATAAGCAGTCTGATGGAGGGAGTATGTTTGCCAAACTCCGCTCCCACTTCACAGCATATCGGTTTGAGCATTCATTGTCAAAACGGAGAATGGTATGTTTGCAGATAAGGTTGAAGATGTTTAGGGTTGTTCCAGCAGTATGCTATGGAGATGAAGAGGAGACCAGGGTGGCGCCTGCCAAACAAGGTGGACTGCATGTTACTTTGGAGAATACAAAAATTGATTTGAGGGATTTTAAAATTGTGAAGAAAGATCATTTCGCAAAGCTTTAAGCACTTACGTGGTATAAATGATATTGATTAATTGCCAGCTTTAATTCCAATACGTAATTCGTATATTGGTTGCATATGTAGGAGACATGGAAAGAGGGCATTTGGACCTGCTTAACTAAATTATAGAGTTGGACATGTATTTCACAACCTGTAGTGTGAGATAATGTTAAAAGATGAATTGTAGTCATTCTGACAATGCTATAGCCATTATGATCTTTAATAGATTCCCCTTTTTTTAGGGTTGTCAGAATTTTAATATAACAGTGTAGGGGAAGTAGGGAATCTAGATAAGTACAGATGTCTAATATTCAGGCTATATTATACTGGGTGAGAGATAAGGAACCAAGAAACACCATTATGCTTTTCTTAAAGAAGTACTGTTTTTTAGAATTGGGCTTTTTGACATAAAATTTATGTTAGATGCTTTTGAAGTTAATTCAACAAAGTTGTAGGATATAGAAACGGGCAGAGATTCGAAACATATAAAAACTAAAAACTAGAAGTTGATATTTTGTACTGATTATACGGGCCAATTGGATAAGGATATTGGTTTAGTCTGTTGATTTCTCCAAGCTATATCGTCACACATTGTTATGTTATATTCTATAGTGTCTTTTATACAATGGGTAATTTGTATTCATAGTAAGTGGACGAAGTTATGAGGCCGAATAAATTTATAAAGAAAGAAGTTGAGGACTTGAGGGAGGGGCGCTACTGACAATTTATGGGTAGAAGGATAGATTTCCCTATATTTAACTTTTAGTATGAAATTCGTGAGTATCAGTCCAAAAGTGCTGGTATAGATGTCCCAGGTCGCCTAAACATAATCAGGACATCGTCTGCATACAGACTTACTTTGTGTTCTGTCTCATTAATATGAATAACTGCTATACCGGGAGACTTCCTAATATGTTCAGCTAATGGTTCTACACATAAATGCAAATCTAGGTGGTGATAGGGACATTGGTGTATAGTGCTATATAGAGATTTACGTTTTTTGATAGGAAACTGATGGATTTTATCATTCTTATAAACATACACACTCCTCCTCCCTTCCTCTTTGCCCTGTCCCTCCTAAATAATGTAAAACCCTACAGGTTGACAGCCCAATCATGCAAGGAGTCCAACCACATCTCAGCGACACCAACAACATCAATCTGTTCCTCTAGAACTAGCACCTCAAGCTCCCCCATTTTGCCTGCTAGACATTTGACATTTGTGAACAGACACTTTAAATTCCCTTCCAGTTTAACACATTCAATAAATGGCATGAGATTACATGAAATATTGTGGGCACTTATATCTTTAATGCTGGTTTGTAACACATGATCTCCTTATACACTGGTCTAGTCCACCCCCCACAGTGCACTTCGCCACGCACCAATATAGTTCCTCCTTCCTTACATATCTACCCCTGGATTTTCTAGATTTTCCTCCCTCCTCAACCCCAGTGTAAATACTCCCACACCCCTTCTAGAATTATCTCCCCAGCATAGCACACCCCTTTCCATTCAGGTGCAATTTATCCGTAGAAAACAGTTTATACCCTAATGAAAAATCAGGCCAGTGCTCTAAGAACCCAAACCCTTCTGCCCTACACCAAGACTTCAGCCATGTATTTAACTCCCTGAGCTACCGCTGTCTCTCCTGCATTGTGCATGGCACAGGCAGTATCTCAGAGAATACAACCTTGGAGGTCTTTCCCTTCAACTTGGAGCCTACTTCTTTAAAATTATTTTTTAGTATCCTCCACCTACCATGTATTCTGTCATTGGTCCCAACATAGACCACGATAGTTGGGTCATCGCCAGCCCCTCCCAGTAAATTATCCACCCAGTCCACCACATGCCGAACTCTAGCACCAGGGACACAGCAAACCATTCGGTTGAGGCGGTTCTGGTGACCAATCATTCTATTTGTCTTCCTGATTATAGAATCCCCTATAACAACTGTCTTTTCTAGTGTGCATTTCCCTCGACTACTAGTTGGGCTGGTCTCCTGGCTGCAAAGAAGAGCAGTATCCACTAGGGATGAGTGGTGGACCAGGCGCAGAGAGGGTCAGAGGAAAGGGCCGGAGGCAGAGGAAGCCGCAGCTCGGAGGCTGCCACTTCTGGTCACGGCGGCTAACCCTCAAATCAATCGCACCTCTCGTGCCTCTCCCGCTCTGGCACCAGTGAAGAGGGGGTCTGCACTGTTGGAGATGATGGTGGTAGTTGTTCCCCTGGGGCACACTCTTTCAGTGGTCTCTCCTTTGACTGACCGCATGTCAGATGGTGTGCGAGATGCCCTTGATGTGCGGTGCAGAAATAAGCAAGCAGGAGACAACAAATTAAAGGTGGTTTAAAACATCTGAGACCTCTTTACTTCAACACGCCAAAGATGGTACAGCAGATGGCAACGAACATCCCTCACAAAATCATCTTTCCAGTTGCAGCTACTCTGTAGACCAAAGCAGGGTGGTGTTCCTACTCCCAGGCCTTCGCTGAACTCACTCTTTCTTATACCACTCCCATGTGGCCGGGGAAGATAAGGGTTTAACACTGACGCAGCTACCCTGAAGGTGGATATCAGTGCAGAGACTAGCTCCCTTGAAGAGACCCAGAGCGACCCGACTCCTGTGGGGAGAGACACTTTTTGGTGCAAAAGACCAGGAGAGCACAACTCCCCTGGAGAGAGAACCCCTCTTAACTAGAAGAGACTTAGAATAACAAGTGTACCTATCTTTTATAACCTTCTAATCTGACTCCTCCCTATTTTGTTATGGTTTCTGACGCCAAAGCCTTGATTAGCTGCAAAATCATTACACCTGCACAAAATTCACAAACATGCTCAATTCTAGAACCTTCTCAGTGCAGTTATAAAAAACAGTGCAAATAGAAATTCACATTATTAAACTTTTTAACCCTTAGTAGTATACCATAACATCAACTCCTGTATATTACATATGCCATCTCTGAGACCCATGCCCAAGCATTATAACCCAACTTACAATTTTGCTAGGAAGCTCAGGGACAGAAGTGGCCTTCCTTTTTCTGGTTCCCCAAGAATTCCCCTCCTCTCATAATTGTCAATAACCCTGAGACTTAGCCTTTCCAAACACAAATCTTTTGTTCCAGCTATTTTCTAGTTTATTCACTTGCTTTGGGTTATTGTCTTATTGCATAACCCAACATCTCTTCAGCTTGAGGTCATGGGCTACTGTAACTATATTTTCCTATTTAGCGCAGCTCAGCACCGTCTTGAAAAGAATCGACATGCAATTCTTTTCAAGACGGTAGCTAGCTGCGCTATTGAAACACGCAGCGGCGATCCCTCATGTGAATGCTGCTCCGTGTTCAGCACAGCGAGCAGTGATAATCTCACTGCTAATTGTTAGATCCGTCTTGGGGACCAACAGAGCGGACCCCAAGATGGATCCTAAAAGCGCTTGTAACATGGAGTGTAAACTCCGTGTGAACAAGTCCTAATGCAACCAATCCAAACAATGATGCCCATTGCAGCAAACAGCCCCAAACAATGATGCTCCCTCCATCATACTTCTTAGTTGGGTTGAGACTTTGGTGTTAGGGTGTATTCATGCTAAAAATGTACATTTTTATCTATAGGACTTTACCAGACCAGAATCATTGTGAAAGATCCAGGAGCAATGGGGAAAAACTGAGACAGGAGACAATTTTCTATTCGGCCAGCAGCAGCTTTTTCATTGTGTTTTTCCAGAAACACTATTCCTGTTCACTGTTTTATTTTTTTAATAGTCTGTTTTAGGATTGCCTTTTGTGGTCCTGGACTGATCTGAACAGGATGCTCATTTTTAGAGAGCAATATGCTGAATATTTTCCATTTATAGACAATTTATGTAATTGTAGGTTGATGTACAACCATATATTTAGCACTGCTTTTGTAGCAATTTCCAGCTGAATGCAGCTCCTATAACACAGCTCCTGAGGTCTTATGAAAACTGTGTGCATCAAGGTTGTCAGGATGTGAACCACGGTCCCGCTCTGCACCAAGGACACGCTTATGTCTGCTCTCCCGGTTCTTCTTCATTCCCTGTTTAAGTTCACATATTTGTTCACTAGGGCGCGCGTGCACTGGCTCTTTAAGACTTAATGGGCAAGTACATCTATGACCTTCATTAGCTCCTTGGTTAGCTCACTTTCCCCTGCACCCACTGCCAGTTTGTTGGTGTTTCTGACCATGTGTTGTACCTGTCTATTGTTTTTTCTGGTTTTGACTCTTTCTAAAGACTTCTGACTATGCTCTGCCTGCTTCCTGCCCTGACCACTTTACCTGTGACCCGGTTATGTCTCTGCCTGCTGCCTTCCCTGTTTTGCCTATGACCTGGTTACACTTCTGCCTGTTCCCTTTGTACCTTGTTGGCATTCGGCTGTTACTGTGAGTGGCCACGTCAGGGGTAGTGACCTAGGAGTTCCCCACAGTCAAGTCCATCCCGCCTTGCGGCAGGGTCTGGTGAATACCAGGGAGCTCCTTACACTCCGCTCATAGTGTCAACTATGTGGGGTAATTAGCTGTGGATCCACTACCTGTCTTGTGATAAAGGCATAGTTAACACTTCTTGTTTTTCTAGAAACAATTAATAACCAGGCCTTGATTTAATTGGCACAGCACCTGTGAGACCCACACTTCCATTCTGGTATACTTAATTTAAACACTTTATGCCAATTAGTAGTCATTCTCACAGTGACTTATTTATTATACAGTTGTTTGCTTAATTTCAGATTTAGAGTAGGTCTTATCTCCTATTTGTTTACACAAGTTATCCAGCTAGTTACCACCTCTTTGCTTTAGCAGTGACTGGCTCGTGATGTCATTTCCCGCTGTGTCTTATCAGCAGAACAGAGCTTCTCACTCTGATCTTAACTTTCTACTGAGAGAAGTTTTAATCCTTAAAGATACTGACCTGGTAGCAGCCTTGTACCACCCTGTCAGGTCTGCAGAATACATTTATGTGTAGGAAAGATAACAGCGTCATTTAGCAGCTCTCATGACAAATACAGCTCTGCTAGCTAAAATTTATAACCAGTCCTCCTGCCTGGACAGTGTCGATCAGTGATTTCCCTGTAGATCTGCCCACAGCCTGCACAGGTGAGAGCCTGAAGTCGCTGTAAAGAGTGAAAACAGATACATGGGACAACCCCTTTAAGGTTGATTTTTTTTAAAGATATTGATTTTCCCTTTGAGGTTTTTACTAAATTAATTTATACTATTTGTCATATGCAGAACACACTGTAATTTGCTTTGTGGAAGTAATATTGCTCTACTACATGTTTCCACTGTGAAGGATATGTACAGTGAAGTAATGGAAATAAATTTGAAATGGATATTAGGGAGCACCAGGTTTAACAATGTGTGGCTAATCTGACCCTGCGTTCTTTGTAAGAAATACATAATGCACAGCTGAGTCCACCTCAGTGTACACCTTAGTCATTAATTCCTTCTGATGTGCAGGTAAGTCTCCCTGAAGGCTCAATCCTCAGACTTTCAGATGTTATTCTCTTAAGCAATGCTGACAGGTCACTCTTTGAAAATAATGTGTTTTGCTTGAAACTTTGTTACACAGAATAAGTAAACAATATCTGCTTGTTCAATGACATTTATTAAAGGGCAGGAAGCATGTTTATTAGCCTCTGTGGGGTATGTATCTATGATGCAGAATTAATATAATGCACAACAAAGTAGACATTTCCTCAGACATGCCAATCTACAAATGACTGTAATGAAATATAAAATCATTTAATAAAAATGGTTTATGTTGCACTAAACTACATAAAATCACTGATATGTTAATTGCTTTATATTGGAAGGTTCTCATGTGTATTTCAGAGTTGCTTGGGACTATTTTAACTACAAACAATTTCATCAATTAAATGTATCATTGCTCACAAATGTATAAAGCCCACACATATACAGAATCTCAAAGTATTATAAATAAATCAGTTGTGTTACATAATTCTATACATAGTACAATTAAATTCCTTTTATGTAGCATCTGATGGTCAAGAAGTTTATACAGGCCAGTGCTGATGTCTATCACAGAATCGATTTTTGGTGTTAAAATAAGTATATTAAAATCTCACAAGAGTAGTAATATAGAAATAAAAATAAATAACCAATTTTAAGTGTAAAGCATCAAAGGTAAATCATTACATTTATGTTAGAGTTGTATTTGGGGGGGAAGGAGGTCTTACTGGGGGTTTTCTACCCATAGTAGTATGGATACACATTGTAGTGCACTCACTGTTCTAGGCCATAAGTTGTGAACAACTTTTTAATTTCACAGGAGGTGTTGAACCTTACTCAATATTATCCGCTTACTCAGAGCCGTTTTAACAGCATTATGGGCCCCTGGGCATAGTACTGCAGTGGGCCCTGCCGAAATAAATGACATCATACTAGGTCATACCTCTAGCATCCATCAAACACACCCATATTATCATGCAATTTATGTATGGTCACCAGCAGCTTTCAGTCTACAACACTAATAGGCAAGGCAGGGAGTCGTTGGCTCCCTTCTCCACAATGGTTTTCAAGTGTTTGCACATCTTAAAAACACACAAACTGTTAAATAAGCAAAGCAACCAAGGATCCAGGTTGTGTTTCTTGTATTCCTGGGACATACATACACCACCAGGGGTTCCTATACTTGTAGGGTCCCCGGGCAACTGCCTAGTGTGCCCAATGGAAAAGATGGCCCTGCGCTTACTGACATATGATAACTGTACATCATGATGAATATACTAATATGGAGTGGGGTCACTTCCTGAGCCTGCTCCATAGCCACTAATAGCCAAGATCAGAGTTAAATTTAAACCCAGCCTTTTAACCACTTAAATGCTAGAGTCAACACAACCACTGCATCTAGACCAGAAAACAGTGTTGTCCTCCGTTACTGATATAAAGCAGTTGTTTTTAGAGTCAGGGGGGCATCTTACTGATCCTTACACACCTTGCTTCTAACAAAGAGCCACAACTGTATACTATTCTGCAGTATATTAGTACAAATGATCATGGCCCCTAATGGTTAAGCAAAATTAAAAAAATATGTATAGAAAAGGGTCAAAATAATTGATTGCACCTGTAAACATCCAATTTATTAAAATATACCATTATTCTTTAAACATGTTTATTGAGGAAACAGACTATGCACACAGTACAAATAATCAACAATGTGACCGGTCAGTATCAAAGGTTGAATCACAGAGCATCATTATGTAACAATGTCTAGAGACCAGGTACACCTATGTAAATGAGTATAAAATGACATTTTTATTTTGCAGAAAAACAAGAAAAGTAAAACATAATAGAATAGAAAACAATAACTTAGGATCTAAAAAACGTATGTGTGTCTATATGAGGGATATTCAAGAGAGCGGAAGCAAGTGCAGAAATGCGAGGGGGAATGTGAATCCATCTAGAAGATCTAATAGGTATAATATTTAGAGTTTATCCACAACTCCCAGAGTTTCCTTTTTTTATGGCAAACAAAAGGGGAATCTACCAATCTTGTTTCACATGAACAATTAAAATTTATACAACGGATTGCCTCTGAGAGGGAAGGTAGAGATGGGTCCTTCCATCTGAAAGCAATCACCGTCCTAGCTGCAATAAGGGTATGAAAAAAAATAGTTCTAAGCATGGGAGGGATATCAGCTAAATCTATATCGAGGACTGCAAGTTATGGTTTTAAGGAAATGGAGAGATGTAACACTTCGTTCAATAGCGCAGATATTGAGAGCCAAAAATTTTTAATTAAAGGGCAGCCCCACCATACATGAAGCATCGTACCTTGTTGCCCACAACCCTTCCAACATAAATCTGAAGAACCAGGGTATATATGAGCCGATCTGGTGGGAGGTAAATACCACCTGAGCTGAATTTTGTGCATAATCTCTGTGTGATTAGAGCACTTGGATAATTTGAGGGGGAGGGAATAAGCTTGGTGCCAAAGGAGTTGAAGGTATTGGAAAAACGAAGATTTAGGCAGCTGGAAAGATGTGGATAACTCCGAAAAGGAGCAGAGAGTTGGGCCCTTAATGAGCTGTTCCAAGAAAGATATGTTGTATTTTTCCCATGAATGGAAAGAAAAATTTGTATTCCAGCAATTAAGTGCAGAAAGTGGGATATCTTTCATACTAAGAGGAATCCAGGAATGTGCTACACAGTATATAGACCAGACCTTAAATAGGTCTGACAGAGATAGTAACATAGAATCAGGAATGGGGCAACCCAACAATGATATCTAACCATCCGGGGTGTAAAGGATGAGGATTCGAGCTGGGCCCAAGGTAGTGTAAGAGAGGGATGCCAAAGAAAAAAGACTTGTTCCAGAAGAATCGCAGCATTGTAGAATGCCAAGTTAGGAACTGCTAGTCCTCCTTAATCATGTCTATAAAACCGAATGTCTTTTTTGATTCTTGGTCTACGACCATTCCATATGAATTTAGATAACATATTTTGCAGTTTACAAAGAATAGGTAGCGGGACTAGATAAGGAATCGTCCTACAAAGATAGATAAATTTAGGAAGGAGGGACATTTTGAAGACATTTATTCTAGCCGACCAGGATAAGTTTAGGGCAGATAAACGTTTGGTTTCAGACTCCAAGGCATCGTATAGAGTTTTATAATTATTATCTAAAGTCTGAGATGGGGACGCAAAGACCTTAATCCCCAAATACGTGATAAAAGAGTCTGACTAATTAAAACCGAATGGGTTTAACTGACTTTTTTGGAAGGAGTATAATGTTTTACCGTGTTAGCCATAGAAAGTAGAAGAAGAGTGAAGAAATCAGGCGATACCTTTTGAGGCTAACTGAGTATATTTGATGGTAAGCTTTCGAGAGTACTAGCTCCCTTCTTCAGACATGGTGGTATACAAGAAACTGAAATTTCACAGACATGTTATACACAGAAGACATGGACCTTCAAAGAAACTTAGAATCTTTTAAATCGTTCATTTTGTTAATTTAAAAGATTCTAAGTTTCTTTGAAGGTCCATGTCTTCTGTGTATAAAATCAGCTATTACTCTCTAAAGCTTACCATCAAATATACTCAGTTAGCCTCAAAAGGTATCGCCTGATTTCTTCACTTTTTTGGAAGGAGGCATTGTTTACTGGATATAGAGTTGATTTGGAGGCATTTATCTTATAAAATGAGAGGGAGGAATTTTTTTTTTTTAAAGAATTAAGAATTTCTGTAATCGAGGAACTTGGATTAGTGACAATTAACATCACGTCATCCGCATAAAGACTAATTTTATGGTGGACCTTATTAATTGTAAGCCCTGTAATTGAGTGGTTCGATCTAATATATTCTGCTAGAGGTTTCATGCATAGCACAAAAATTAAGGGTAAAGGGGACAACCCTGACGGGTACCATTGGTGATGTCGAAAGGGGCTGAAAGAAAACCAGAAGTAAGCACTTGAGATATAACATTATTCTGCATGGTAAACCTACTGTAGACAAATGAGTACCCAACACCACAGGCAAAAACATAAAAAAAGTTATTAGACTCAGAATATGGTGATGCAGAGCTAATTTAAAGAATAAATGTTTTTATTAAAAAAAAAAAAAATAGCAAAACACAACAAAAACTATTTTAAATTAGTAATACCGGAATTATGCTGATACGTAGAACAGGACTACAGATATAGCAAAGCTTAATTTGACAGGTTATGCACCATGACATCTTACCAAAGAAAGTTATCAACTTTTTCAATGTTTTTTAAGGAAATAAGAGCAGTTAACATGGCATGATGTGTTATCACCATCAAGCTAAACTCTGCCTCATCTGTAACTGTCACGGGGGTCGAGGGCTCCGCTGCCCCCCGCGACCGTCACCCTGCTCGCAGGGGATCCGGTGCGGCAGCTGCGGCTGCCCGCGACCTTCCCCCTGCTCTCCCGGTCCCGGCGCCGCGTCCTTACCTGTTCCGTGCTCCTGTGAACGCCACTCCCCGGCCAC